>JAVHNF010060739.1:28514-39683 GCA_034783455.1 Micropsitta finschii | reverse complement strand
AGGTTGGACACAGGGGCTTGGAGCAAGCTGCTCCAGTGGAAGGGGTCCCTGCCTGTGGCAGGGGTTGGAACTGGAGCAGCTTTAAGGTCTTTCCAACCCAAACCATTCCATGGTTCTATGAGAGGGGCATTTTCCTCCTAGGAGCAAACATTCGTTACCTCAGCTCCTGCTCACCACTAACACTCATCCACCCTTTTTTAATGAGTTGTGACTTTTCTGTGCCAGGCCCCCACCTTTCTTCCCCTTGCGCTGACTTTTCGTGTCTACCTATGAGTCATTTAATCTCTCCCTAAAGAGTCTGGGGAATTAGATTAATGAGGCAAATTAATGAACTGTTGTAGCTGTGAGACCTCATACGCTTTACTTACCAAGCGCAGTGCACTGAGCGCATCATCCTTAATGCAGAGGGCCAGAAAACCTGATTAATGGACAAATTCTGCCATCCTCGGTGCTACAGGGCTACTGCCAACCAGGATGCTGCCTGCTGGGACAGGGGCTCTGAAATGCCATAGGGATTTGGTGGCAGTGCCCCGGATGTCGAGGTGGTGAATGGTCACGGAGTGCTCTGCTAAGGTTTGGGCATTGAGGTGCATCTGCTGCTCTGAATCTGTGCCAGGGAAATGCACTGTGTAGCTGGAGAATTATCCCAGACCATTGTAACTCAGCAGCAATAAAGCAATTGGAGTTTGGGCCTGAGCCTGCAGCACTTGGAAGGGTGACAGACATCACCCTTATGGGGACTGACAACGAGGTTTGCTTCTTCTCTTGTGGCTACATCTGTCAGTCTCAAAATGAGACCTTCCCCCAGACTCAGTAAAGGTGAGTTTGGGGTCTTCTCCATCTGAGAATCCCAGACTGGTTTGGGTTGGAAGGGACCTTAGAGCTCATTCAGGGACAGCAAGCTCTGCCTTCAGGAGATGCACCCATGCATCCAGACCTGTGCCTTGGCAGAGCTGTGGTGGGATGCTGTGTGCTCTGCACAAGCTCATGCTCTAAGATAAGGATGGAGACCACGTACCTGGTATTGATCTTTGTTCAATGTAAGATACAAAGCAATTGAAACAGCAAGCACCTGGCAATGCTCTTTGGCAGGCAGCCCGTGTTCCTGGGAGCATCATCTGCTTCTGCTGTCTCCTGCCATTCCTAGTCTCTGCCTTCCCTCTTCCAGCACCTGCTGAGCCCAGGCTGGTTTTCTCTGAGTAAGTGAGGGCTGGAAGATCCCTTTCCTTGTAGTATTATTGCCTTTTCTGGTGAGCTTTTTCCCTTGGGATGGGTCAGAGGGGACACCAGGAATGTCCATTCTGGCAGTGACTGCTTTTGCTGTCCAAGGCGAGGAGCACTCAGAGATGAGGGAGGGCACAAATCCAGATAAGATTCAGCTTTAACCAGTGGCTTTCTTACAGTGTCCTGTCTATGTCTGGCATGGTCGTTAAGATACACAGTTCCCTGAGCACAAGGACATGAGATAGAGCGGGGCTCCCTCCTGCCCCAGTCAAGATGGTCTCAACAAACTGGAAGGCTCCTGACCTTGATGGCAGCGGTTCCACCCTCCTGATTCACCCCATTCCCTGCTGGCACAGATGTGGAACACAGATGAGACTCCTCAGAAACCTGGAGATCACTGAATCACAGAATCAACCATGTTGGAAAAGCCCTTTAAGCTCATCCAGTCCAACCCTTACCCCAGCACTGCCAAGGCCACCACTGACCCATGGCACTGAGGCCTCATCTCCACGGTGTGTGAACACTCGCAGGGACGGTGCCTGCAGCCCTGCCCTGGGCAGCCTGTTCCAATGCCTGAGCACCCTTTGGGGAAGGAATTGTTCCTATTTCCAGTCTAAAGCTCCACTGGTGCAGCTTGAGGCTGTTTCCTCTTGTCCTATCTCTTGTTCCTTGAGAAAAGAGTCCAGCCCCTTCCCGGCACCATCCTCCTTTCAGGCAGTTGTAGCAGCGCTCTATGCTTACCCCCTTGCTAACACAGTGCTGCAGACTGCACTGCCATGTATGTGCCTTTAGTTTGGCTTTGCAGATACCTCATCTGGGTGGGGGAGAGGTACCAATAGAAGCTGGGAAGAGGCTGCCTTGTCTGTCATATCTCCTCATGGATCAGCATGGCCCATTTCTCTGAAGGGCATTCGTATCACTTTCAAAGCCACTCCATCTATGCCCATTTTGCTGTCTCCCATGACATCTACTTTGGAGAAGCACTACCTGCTCCGTAATTTTAGCAGATGGAAAGCTCCCTGGCATGGATCGGGTATCTGTATACAGGGGTGTGTTGGAGCAGCTGTTGGGAAGTCATGCTTGAGAATCCCTTTTTGCCTTTTAGCTGCACGCGATGGCTTAGTTGTAACGGTGGGATCAAGATCGGCAGAAGCTGCTCCTCAAGTTAGACCTGAGGAGGCAGAACATTACCAAAACAGAGGAATTTGACCCTCTTTTCATACAGCTTTTGATGAAACCATTGGAAAACTTCAGGTTCTTACCAAGACAATGTATTTATGAGTTTAAAAAATAGGCTTGTCCTGGTGGATTTCCAAGTGTCAGAAATTCCTGTAACCTCTGTCCTTTCAAGTTGGTCACATAAGTGGGCTTGTTTTTCACATGCATTGGATGTTTTGAAGACAGAGGATTGAAAACCGACTGCACATCAAGTTAAACGTTATAAGCAGAACATGTAATTTAACTCCAGAGCTTCTGATGCCCTGTGCTCTTTGTGCTGTGTGTTCTTGTTCCATCACTGCTTGTAGCTTGCATCCATATATTAGCTTGTCTTATCTGAGCACACGGTGCTCTTGGTTAGGAGCCAAAGGGCTGGGCTGGGGCAGCTACCCAAAGCCCAAATGAAAGCTGCAGTTGGTCTGCAATGGTGGTGACACTGAATCAATGGAAAGTGGGCATAATCCTTTAGTACTTTCCCATAATTTTTCATCCCTTGTACAGGAAGTCGTGAAAGCTATGTTGACCATAACAAAGAGAAGCTTGGGAGATGCCTCCAATCATTCTCGTACAACATACCAGTGGGCTTATTCTGTGGTGCCTGAAAGACACAGCAAATTGAGGCTGGAATGCCATTGCTGCGCTGACCCAGACCTTGTCCTGAACACCGAAGGCAGCTGTGATATGGAGGTGTCCTTCACAGCTTTGGGAGCTTGCAGGCAGCAGGCTGTTCCTCTTGGAGCCACTTCACCCTTCCTGGTTGGAGGAGCTGGGAACAGCGTGGTTCTTCCTCTTGTGGGTTTAAACAGAAAAAGTGAAAGTTGCTGGTTAGTGGTTTTGGGCAGCCATCCCTCTTGAAACAAATGATGCTCCCTCTGAGAGCTTGCTTCTCCCAGCAGTGCCGGGGTTGTAGCCCGCCACTATGCAAAAGAGGTGAGAAGCTGCATGGCATCCTGCAATTAGCTTTCACACGGTTTTAGTGTAAATTAGTGAGAATATCAGTCATTTTGGAAGCCTTTATAGCAGTTCCTCTGTGGCTAGTCAAGCACGTACTGGAGACTGCTGCGTGCAGGCATTGATTGCGTTGCTGCTAATTCAGCACGTGCTTATGCAAAGCTGAGACATCATCACAAGCCTCAAGATGTCCCGCTGCTGAATTTGAAAGCCAGTGTGCCAAATGGGCTCTGGGTTTCCTGTCACCTTGATGCTCAAGTAAGTTATTTATGACCTGTGTTTTGGGGTGGTGTGAAGGGCCTTTCTTTAAGCCTGGCTGAAAGGCTCAGGTTGAGGTTGCTGGAGTGAGCACCCCAGACCTGGTTATCATTGCCACCAATGTTGACAGTAAGGTCTTTCCTCTGGTCTTTGTAGCAGCACAGTGGATGTGGCAACCAGTCCAGCACCTCACACATTTGGGGGGCTTTCAAGGCTTTTCTGCAAAGCCCATCACTCTTTAAAGTGTTAGTTTCCCAAGGGAGAGTTGAAAAGAGTGTGGCAAGGTGCTGATAAGCAGGTCTGGTTATTGAACACTGGGTGCATTTATGTTCTGAGTGATGCTCGCAGAGTAATTCTGGAGGGATGGTAAGCTGATGGCAGGCAGCAGAACTCCTTTGAAGTTGATAGCTGTGAATCAGTTTGGTGTTAGCAGGTTTCTGAAGCTGCTCTTTGATCACTGATCAGATAGCCCTTGATTTTTGGGGAGCTGTTTCTTGCTTCTCCCTTCTCCCTGGTTGCAACCCAGCCAAAGCCCCAGAGTCCTGGACCAGGATTTAAGCCCTGCTGCCCCTGGCGCTGCTCAGGCATGTCACAGGGGAGGTTTGTGCCTCTGGGAGTTCCTAATCTAAGGAGACAAGGAGGCTGCAGGGGCATCACCTCCATGTGCAGTCAGGGATACGGATCCCGGTGAAGGTGAGGGCACACTTTCAGGGCGGCATTTCCCATACAGCTGCACCCACATTCCCAATGAGACTTTCAGAGCTGCTGAGGTGCCTCTAATTCTGAGCAACTTCAGTGAAGCTGCAAACTTCAGTGCCTCTGCCAGGCCATCGCCAGCCTCCCGAGGTGTCTTTTGAAATCAGATCCTCGATGTGCAAGTGTGGAGGAGAAGCCTGCCACATCCAGGGCTTGGGACAAACCATGTCCCTAGGACATGTGTGCACCTGTCCTGGAGCTTCCCACCTTGATTCCTGTGAAAGCTTCCCCGGATGGCTCCATTCCCATGCTTCCGTGTTCCGCAGAAGAGGAAAACAACCTCAGCTCACCCATTGCAGCAGGAGCTGGCTCATCAGTTCCCAAATCAAGAGCTGAAGTTTTTTCTGGTTAAGGATATGTGGGGAAAGATGCATTAATCCATCTGCCCATTGATAATATATCACACAAATGGCTAATAATCAAAGCAAGCGGCTTTAGCCTACTCATACTTGCCAAGCGAAGTAAAGCCTCCCTTTGCTGCCTGACCACAAGAAGCTGTTTTCAGTAGAGGCCTTGGTTTCTATGTCATGGGTTTCTTCATATTTATTTTTATCCAAGTTTGCAGCATCAGTGACTTAAATCATCACAGAATTCCACATTTTCCCCCCTAATCTTGGCTCGATACATTCTAAGTCTGGCACTCCTCATTTCTTGACCATCCCTGTAGCTTTAGCATGCGGCTGTCATTCTGCTGCAGCTCCCACAAAGCGTCTGAAAACCAAGGTAACAGCAACATTTTGAGTGAAGGGGATGAAACGTGGAATAGGTTCAGCGTATTTCTTTGTCATTGTTGGAGTCCTATTCAGTCTGGAACTGAATAGGAGGCTGATTAGCATGTGGAAGCATTTCTAAAGCATCGGGCTGTGAGGGTTGGATGGTTTTTTACTTTGTTGGGGTTTTCTTTTTCTCCTTAAAGGAGAAGTTTTTGTGGCATTTATTTTTCTGAATGAGCTGGTATGAACCTTTGTCAGATGCAAAACCCATGGAAAAGTCAAATCGTGTTTTAGAGAGAGCCTGTTTTGATAAATCACCATGTGCATGGGCACAAAGATTTCCACTGCCTACAGCTCGAAGAGCTGCTGCAGGGTATAGGGGTGCAGTGTGTTTAAAACAGCCAGACAAGCGGGATAGTTTGGGATGCATCTGGATTGTGGATGTTGCAACAGGGACTTTGCATTTGTTCTTGCTGAAGGTGGCTGCAGAAGTGGGTTTTGTTTTATGGATGCAGGATTGGGTCCACAGTCTGAAAATCCACCTGCTTAAATGCTCAGCATTTTGCTTTCACAGAGAAGGATGTAATGCTGAGGCTGATTAAAACTCTAACTGCAAGTGAAAAGCAACTTTTCCCCAGTGAAACTGCTTCAAGTCCTAGGCCTGAGGCTTTGGAGAAGAGGATTGCTTTTCCCTTTGGTTTTTGGAGCAAGGTGCAGGGCTGATGTTCCCATTACAGTCCCTTGCTACAAGATGCACTGTGTTTTGCTCTAAATGATAACTGAATTACTCCCTTGGTACTACTTGTGGGTCTCAGCTGGGGCTTTGCTAGACCAGAAGTCCTGCTATGCGAGTACCATATCTCCTGCCTTTTGTGGGATTGCAGGATTTTGGGATGCTTGCAAACCCCAATGGAGATGGGAGGACCACATTGCATGCCAGAGGCTGTATGGATGTATGATGGGCTTGTGCCCCTGAGCTTTCAGGCAGAGGGGGCAGTGCAAGGAAATACCTTTAGTTTCTGGGTACAATGAGTGATGGTGGTTGAGGTTGCATGGAAAGCTCATGGCAGCAGTTGGAATCAAACCCCCTTGATGATGTATGTGTGGACCAGACCTTGTGCCTGGGTTTCTCTAATGACTTGTCTAGTTTCCTTCCAATGATTCCAGTTTAAGAGAGGAAAAGTAGTGCCCCTACAGCTCACTGCTGTGTCTTAATGCAGACTATTGAAGGCTGATTAAAGCTATTGTTTAATTAAGGAGCACTTAGCTCCTCTGTTCCCAATTCACAATTAAAAGATCATTTGAAGTAATTCTGCAATACTTTTTCTTCCTCCCCTCTCTTCTTTAAGTGAAGAAAGTTCCTAGCGCTGTATGTGCCCCAGCACCGAGGTTTTGAAGGCTATTACAGGACCGCAAACCTGCTGGCGAATCTGGCTGCTGCCAAAGGCATCTGAACATTAAAAAGCCCTGCAGAGGGGTGGAAGGGAGTTCAATCTCAGGATACGCTGATTTGGAAAGGGAATCCAAACAAAGAGGCTTTTCAGCAGAGGCTGAGGCTTGGCTTCTCTCAAGGGCAGTTTGGGCTTGGGGAAGCATCCGGGAGGCGGTGAGCGGAGCAGGAGTACATGAGCTGGATGCTGCGTGGTGTAAGGTTTCCCAGCACAGCGTGGTTTTGTGTTACAAGCTGGGGAACTGGCTGGAAAAGCTCCTCTCTTTTCTCTCTCTTACCCCCTCCTCCCCTCCTTTTATTCCTTTTGGAAACAAAGGGGAGGTTTAGGCTGCTTTGTTTTGGTTTTCTTTTAGTAAAGGTTCCCATCCCCTGCAGGTTTGGCGATGCTTCTGGCTGTTGGTCCTGGAGAGGGACCTGTCGGTGTCTCCAACATGGAGAAACCCTTCGCTGGGTCCCACGCTGGCCTCACAGGGACATTTTATTTTGTTCAGAAAGCACAGCCCATCACAGGGGGTACTATGGTAGGAGCCTGTGTTGCTGAGGTGACTAACCTCATAAAGAAGGGTCTGCTTTGGATAAGGAGAAGTGAAATGAGATGGGTGCAAAGTGGGGTGTGTGGCCACCAGGCCCCTTGCTGTAGCTCTGTCCCCTGTGATGGCACCTCCAAGAAATGTCTGGAAGAGCCAAGCAGGGAGGAGGTGCTACCAACCATCCCAACCAACCAGTTGGGGTTTTTTATAGGCACCAGATGGTTTTAATAGAGGAAAGCTGAACTTCTTATGACCCTTCCCCACAGACGCTGTTTGTTGTTTTGTAATTGTGGCCAGGACAAAACTGTGTCCCAGAACCTGCACTGAGTCTGAGAGCTTGGTGCCTGGTGCCTTCTTCTCCCACTCCACTGTGAGCTACCCCCAACACTGCCCCTACACTCCTCTGCCTGCCCTGCCTCCAAATTACCCAGGGGAAGCTGCTGGGCATGAAAGACTTGAGGTTTCCACTGATTCCTGGTTAAAGAGATTAGCAAGAGTACAAATTGGAAGAAACCGAAACATCTGACAGCAAAGCGCAAGGAAGCAATAAAATGTCAGGCCATGTTTTCCCTTCTAGTTGATTAAAAAATTCTCCTGATAAGCAAGAAAGCTTTCATGGCTGGACAAGCCCTGTGTTGTGTCAAATGCAGTGATAGGTTTATTAGAAGGATAAAGTGGTGCGAGCATTGGGTTGTGCTCGCAGTCCTTCTGGCGTTGCGTTTTCCCCCCAGGGCCGAAGGCGTTTTGCAATGGTATGGGAGCAAAGAGTGATGGAGAAACTGTTTCTATGGAGAGAGGAAAATGTATTCAAATGGTGGGGGTACCTAGAGGGGAGAGTGGGTGACATGGGTGTCAGAAAAATTGACACTGGAACTAGCTGTGTGGCAAAGGAAGAGCAAAAGCCATCAAATTACTGCTACAGAGGGTCTCTGGTTGTTGTATGTATCTGCATAGAGCATCCAAACCCATGATTGAGTGCGTAGTTGTCTGGCTGGTAGTTCTGGGAGCAGTGTTACATCGAGGCTGACCATTACAGTAATTTTCCTCTTGCCACCTCTGTTTACAGTCTTGTTTCTGCCCAGGATTATCGAGTAAATCTGAACTCATGCCCATCTCATGTGCCGTTCATTTCATGGTGTGTCTGGGGACAGGAGGCCACCGAGATGCTGTGGGGTGAAGTTCAGTGCATTCACCTTGGTTTTGGAAGGTAGAAAGTCAAGCAGAAGAAGGAAACGGGGACTAGGTCTCCTGTTCTCTATGGGAAAACCAGCAGTGGTGGCAAACCCATGCGCTTGAAGGTCTGCTCCAAGTCAGTGCCAAGACGCTCCACTGGGCCCATGGTTTCCCTGTAGCTTAAGAAATCTGTTAGGGGATCAAACAGAAGAGAAGAATGAAAAAGCAGGAAGACAAAAGGCTCGCTTCCATGCCGTTGTGTTTAATTTCCCAAGGTTTTAATTGCCAAGGGCTGCATTGGGAGCAGCTGGCTGCAAAGGGATACAGACTTCAAGTCAGAGAAGAAGAGTTGGGTTTATTTCTTTTTGTCTGAGCATCTAATAAGTGCTATATTTTCCTTCAGGAGATGTAGCTTTATGTACGTTTTCTCTCCCAAAGGTGAATTATCCTTCTTGGGTACCTGCTTCCTTACCTTCTCCAGCTGCTGTTTAGCTCTTGCTGTTATTGTTTTACTATCTATAGGAGTAAGAGAGTGCAAGTAGCAGGAAAGCAAGTACAGAGTGCAAATTGTACCTCAGTTTTAGAGGTTTTTCTCCTTGGAGCAGAAAAGTCTGCTTTATACAGAGAGAAAATACAGTAGAACTTGCAGAGCCCTTGACCCATGCCCAAAGGGATGCATGTCTCCTTGTAGATGCTGGTGCATAGTGACAGCAGGATCAGTACCACTGGTGTGTGGCCTGGGAACGGGCTGGACAATCCCAATTCTGCTGCCAAAACCTTGCTTGTACAATGACTTGAAAAGAGGAATAGAAACCTCTCCAGCTTAAAAAAATGTATAATAATCAAGCATGGGATACTTGGCACGCCGGTTGTATAAATCTTGACATTAGCTACCTGTGAATCATCCAGCAGCACGTTAATTGGTACCCCTCGTTAGATGAGGATTTGGCATCAAGTCTGCATGTAATTACAAGCCACACACAGAAGGACACAGGCAGCTAATGAACTCCTGCCAAACTCCAGCTCCGCTTCTGCGGCTTTTGAAGTTCGCTGGTCTTTCAGTGTTTTGTATAGTAAGCACTGAAAGGCATCAAATCACTCCTTTGACAGCGTTTAGAAAGGGTTGGTTTGTTGAATAACTGAGTCCCTCTCCAAACTCCCATCTGAGAACTAGAGCATCTATAGGCGCCTTTCTCAACAGAGCAGTAAATAGGCTGGAAATAGAGGACACCCCCCTATGAGCTGCTGAGCTCCTGCCTCGCTGACAGGAGCCAGCAGGCTCTGGTTGCCATGATGGGCTGCAAGAAAAGAAACTATTCCCATTTAAAAATCCTTCAAAACAAGCCCACTGATGGTATGGGCTTTTTTCCCAAGCCTCAAAGTGTTTTAAGATGGAGGTTGTGCAAAGTGGGTTGCAGTGCATCATGTGGGCCTGTGGTGGATGCACTGGTGTTAGGAGGGAAGTAGTAAAAGGGGTTTGGAGGTTTTCATGCTGCTGGATTTGGAAGGCTGTGGAGCTTTTCCACGGATGCTTTGTTGCTGGGCTGGGATTTGAGCCTGGGCTCTTCTCTTCCTCTTTTCATGTCTGAGGTGACAAAGGGAGTTGTTGTTGAGATAAAAACAATTTCCATGAAAACCTGTGATTTTTAGGCAAACAAACCAGGCGGGCTTCATGGCAGCACCATGGTGAAGGAGGGATAATGCAACTTGGCACAAAGCCCTTCCAAAAAAGGGGGCAGGGGGGCTATGGGGACAGAAGAGCCTTTGTCAAAATTAACTGCAATAAAGGAAAAGGGACTGCTATTCCCTTGGGCTGCTTTAACCTTTTTTCTTCCATTTATTCACATGTTCCTTGACAGCCAGGCACGGCGTTGTTACAGGGGAGCTGGAAAGGGAAACTGGGAGTTCTTCATTTTGGGGTTTAAAAAGCACGGTACATGTTGTGTCCCTTGCGTCAGTATGAATAGACTTGACCACTGCCTGTGCCATTTGGATGCAGCCTAATTTATGCCATTTCCTAAGGAAATGGGGCTATGGGATGTCACCTGGCTGCAAAACACAGGTTTGGGCTGTGTGTGGGAAAGGGGCTGTTGTGACGCTGGGTGTGACAAGGTGGGCATGCCCACTGTGGCTGGCCCTTGTGCCCAGTAGTGGCCCTGTGCTTGCAGAAGAGGGTGGTAATATTTTAGGTGATGCTTTGACACTACTGCATCACCTGGACTTGCAGAATATGCAGTTTCTTAGGGGGACAGAAAGCACCCAGAAGTCTGAGATGGTGTGCAGCATGGAACCATGCTGTCCTCAAAACCCACAGGTTCAGACTTAAACGTAGGAAGCTTAGGTTGGATATAAGGAAGAACTTCTTTACTGTGAGAGTGATGGGACACTGGCACAGGTTGCCCAAAGAACTTGTGGCTGCCCCATCCATGGCAATGTTAAAGGCCAGGTTGGACAGGGTTTGGAGCACCCTGCTCTAGTGGAAGGTCTCCCTGCCTGTGGCAGGGGTTTGGAACTAGGTGATCTTAAGCAGGGAGAAAAGAGATAATATTGCATCTTTTTAACCCATCCGTGAATAGGCAAAACCTGTTCCTTAAAGCTCTGCTTTAAGGACTGCTGAGATCAAACCCCCATCACTTGCAGGGCCTTTGGATCATTTCCACCTATGCACACATTTTTTGCCTTTCAGCACTGTGTACGATGCATTATATCCTGGAAACTCTACCAAATCTGGACTACCGAGGGGGAAAAGTTTCATTTCCAGTTAATCAAGGGAGTTGTGTAATACCATTTTCTCCTGGGGAACCTCCAGAAAAAAAGAAAGGAGGCGAGGGAGGGGGGGAAGAAAAGGGGGGTATTATATAAAGCAAGTATATTAAGAGGACATCAATTACGAAGT
>JAVHNF010060739.1:5371-16122 GCA_034783455.1 Micropsitta finschii | reverse complement strand
GGGTACGAGTTAAGTTCAAACAATGATACAGCTTCATCTCCTCTTAGCCTAATTGCTATACATTTTCCAGTTTATTACTTTCCAAAGGTTGTGCCAAGCTTTTAAAATAGGTAGGCAGGGGAGCCTTGTCTCCTGCATGCCTCTGGCAGGCTGCCACGCCAGGAGGAATATTGCTGGCTGCTCCAGAAAGGGATTAACATGAAGGCATTTTTCCTGACAGTTAATTTTACATATCATAGCCCTCGTGACTAGAGAGGGGTGGGGGCAAGGGGTGGCTGAGAAATAAGGGGGGGCGGGGGGGAAAGCCTCAATTTATTACTCGGGTATAAAAACATTTAAAGTAATGAATAAAATCCTAAAGCTGTAAATCTGGAGCTCAAAACTTAGGTGTGTAACGTGACGGAGAACAATTTAAGCCTTTGCCTCTTTGGGAGAGGTGAGACATTTGGACTTCATTTCGCAGCCTGATATTCATTAACCTGCCTTTTCAGAGTTGGAATTATGAGAAGCCAGGTCCTCTGCTCCCTGACAGTGATTTATGGTGATATTGTCAAACCCCAGCACCCCTGACCCAAGAAAAATGTAATTTGCTGCCCTGCAATGGCAAGAATGCCTAGAAATAGCTGGCGTTTACAGAGGTTTAAGCAGCTTCAATGGGGCCTGGTGATGGCAAATTTGGGGCCAGAATTTGAGAAGTTTGGGGCTTTCAGAGGCTTACCCTCTTCTGTTTGTGGTTTTCAGAGAGGAAGACAGGGAGATTGTTTGTTTTCCTCTACAATCAGTTTGATAAGAGGGTAGTCATCTGGCCTCTCCTTCCCTAACACACTGATTCTTTATCTGGTTTACATTGAATTATTCCTTTTTCCATTATGCTGGTATAGATCTGGATACTGTTTCACTTCTGTAAAGATATGCCAACATGCTAAATGAAAATTAGCCTTTTTTCTTTCCTGTTTATTGAATTTTTCAATGAACAACACTTAGAGCACTATAATGCTTGCAGTGGAACATAAGGAGGAAGAAGAGATGTTGGTCTCTCTCCTTCCTCACTGTAGAAGCAGATTCCTGGTTCAAGATGCTAGCCCTGCATTTACCACCCATCACTGGTTTTGCCCAGCATTTTTCCTACTCTCTAACCTCTCTCTTGCATTTCTCCCACAGATTATAACGGGAGAGCTCTACCGCATCCACTACCTGAAGGAGAAATCAAGGTCCTTCATCCAGAACCCCTACGTGGCAGCACTCTACAAGCAGGTGGGATGCTTCGTTTTCGGCTGTGCCATCAGCCAGTCCTTCACAGACATTGCCAAAGTGTCCGTCGGGCGCTTGCGGCCACATTTCCTGGAAGTTTGCGATTTGGATTTCTCCACCATCAACTGTGCTAAGGGAGTTTACATCCAGAACTACACCTGCAGGGGAAACGACAGCAAGGTCCAGGAAGCCAGGTGAGAGCCCGCTGCATCAAAGAGATGGGTTGCTGCTACCAAATCGGTGTCTGATGTTAAGTATCTTGTGGGGCTTTCTCTGCCAGCAATAGATGATTCAAATGCTGCTTTCTGTGAAGGCTGTAACTTACCAGTGACAGGCACTTTCCCTTGGGAATTGTGGGACTCAGCTGAACAATATTTCTTTTCCATTCTCTTTACTCCTACACTATTGTTTCCCTGAGCTCAATGTGGGAATGTACTATAAGAGCTGAGCTCATGGTGAGCAGCTCGAGCTGTCCCATGCGGCAGAGGAGAGGGCTCCTCTTCCATTGAGGCTCCACACAGGCAGGGCTGCCAGGACATCCCCTTTGAGCTCTCTATCAAATCCATCAGATGCTCATCTTTGACATTTCCAGGCCCACACTTTGCGTGCTACAATTAAGCAACAGCAGAAGTTGCTCACTTCTTATTTCTTTACGGTTTCCTGGTTATTTGAGGCAAGACGATGAGTTATCGGGTTATCCTGGAAATAACTACTGTCCCACGAGCAGACCAGGAAGGGACGAACAATGCGAGCATCCTGTCCACCCGTTCCCTTTCTGCCTCATGAGCGAGCAGGGCGGATAACGAAGGTTTTATAACCTGAAAGGCTGGGGGTTGGGGGTCGTTCTGCTTTGGCACCCTCTTGGTAGCAGCAGATAGGTCACCATTATACATATCAAATTCTGATAGTGAAGAGTATAGTGGCCGGTTCTTAGCATCTGCTTTGTTTTGCAGGAAATCCTTCTTCTCCGGGCATGCGTCCTTCTCCCTCTACACCATGCTGTATTTGGTGGTAAGTAACCTCAGCCTTGCTTGAGGTTGAGATTTATCCCTGTCCCCCTTTCTCAAGGCACTCACCTGCGTTTCATAGCAATAACAGCACAATGAGCATCAGAGATAGAGGACTGGTGGGAAAAAAAAAGAGCCTGAACAAGCCAGTGGTGGAAAGATCCACTCTCAGCCCTTGTGGTGTGATTTTGGGATGAAGACTCCTGTGGTGTGCAGCTTTGGGTTGTAGCCAAGGCTGCAATTAAATCCGAATCCCATTAAATCTGTGGACGACCTGTGCAATTTTGCTCACCCCACGTTATGGTTTCCACTGGGGGAAGGTGTGGGGTGAGCCAGCATGTTGCAACGATGGAAAGATGTGCCATTGGGGAGCGAAGGCTGGTTCCCAAATGTGCCAGCGGAGCAGCCTCTGCCCGCCTGGATCCAGATCCGAGGGCTGGGACTTGTTTTTCTTTGTCAGTGAGAAATGGCTCTACCCTTCCTGTGCCGGGGCTGGGGCGGCTGCCAAGGTGCTTCCTGCCGGGGCTGCAGGAGGCAAACTGCAAGGGGCTGGACCCACACACAGCGTTCAGGAGGGTCTGGAGAGTAATCTCTGCTTGGGTTTATATATATATGTGTGTGTGTATGTATGTATATGATAATATATATACGTATATGGTAATATATATATGGACATATATATGGTCATATATGTATATGGTAATTTTTATATGTGAATTATTTAGGGTTTTTTTTAAAAAATGAGGAAAAAAAGGTTTGGATTCCATTCAAGATTTGTGCCCCATCCCATCTTCTGTAAGCTCAGATCAGAAAGCAAAGAAACAGCATGGCACTGTTAAAACCATTAAACATGAGGTTTTATCTCTGAGCAGTGCTTTCCCCCCCCATCCCTCCACCCTCTGAAAAGATAAGTGACCACTACTCCCTCCTGTCTTTTCAGCCCTGGATCCCCCCTCCCTGTGAGCAATTTAATGACTAAGCTCTCCAGGCTGTTGGGGATGGTGCGTTCTTTCCTTGTTTTCCTTCATATTTTTATATAGTTCTTGGAAAACGTCTGAATTTCTCCAGTAAATATGCTGGCTGTTTCCTCCCAGCCGTTACGATGCAGAGCCACCCTGGTGGCTCTTTGCAGGAGGCTCTGCTGCTGCCGTTGCAAAACTTTCCAAGCTGAGTTTGGAAAACCATCCCTCACGCTGGTATTTATGTATTTCTGAGGAGATCGGATTCAGATAAGTCAGCTCGGAGATGCTTTCAGTCCTGGCATCCGGAAACAGCGAGCACTGCCAGTCCTTGAGTCAGTGGTGGTTTCTCTCCCTTCAGCAAGGTTTAGGTTGTCCTTCCAGGGTTGTTTCTTTTAGTAGGTGCTGCTCCTGGGCCTTTTAGGAAGCCAAGCTTGATGCTTTGCCTTTTGCACATGGCATGATCTGCAGCATCCTTCAGGTTAGAGGACAAACCCGGGCTGCCGTTCCCAGCTAGGCAAGAGTTCACCCCCTCCCTGCATTTCCACCTTCATGGCCTGTTTTCCAGCACTGCTTTGCACCAGTGCCTGCTGTCTGATTTTGTTTATAACTTTGCAGCAGGCTTCAGAAGTGGCATTTAGCTCCTGCATAACACTTCAGAGCAGAAAACTGCCTCTGATCTCTCTTGGCTGCCCTTCCCTGTCCTCATATGGGAGCGCTTGAGCTATCAGTGCTCAGTAGCCTCTGCCCCTGTCCCTCTCGATCTGGTACTGCTCCACTTATCCTTCTCCATGGAGGGGATTTGACACCCAGTCCCTTAAGAATGGCTTGATTTCTTTCCTTGTCCCAAAACAGGGATAAGTTTGGTAGCAGGCTCTGTCTGACCAGCTCTTCAGTTGCCTTGTGCCTTAAAAAATCAAGGGGAAATTATACCAAGTGTTCAGTCATAAACTGAAGGTGGAAAAAGGCAACTTGAGACAAAGCAGCATGATGTGGTGTGTATCAGGGCAAGGAAATAATGATCCTGAGAGCTTTTTCCAACCCAAATGATTCTATGTTTCTCACTTGTCTAGCAGCACCCTGCTCTCCATCACTTCAGCTCCGTGGCCACTGCCAGAGCCAGAACAAAGTAATCTCATAGAAGAAGGGAGGCAGAAAATCTGTCATGTTGGACAGGACTATAATATCCAAAATTAATGTAAAAAAGAAAGAGGGTTATGGTAACTCAAAGGGATAAAAAGCAGAATAAACCCTGCTCTCTTGCTCAGCTCAAAGAACCAGCGGGCTTTGGAAAGCCTGGTAAGAAGTGTGGCATCCACAATGCCAGCACCTGCAGGAGATGGGTTTAGCCAGTCTTTGAAGAATTGGGGGTATCTATGGGGCTGAGCATGTGCTGCTGCAGAGGCTGAGCTGATCAGCCACGTCCTGAGTGCATTCCCTATTGAACAATACTTCATACTTCAAGGATAAGTCACTTCCCGTCTTTCCTGGCGTTCCCTGGCTTCATTCTTGGAGCCCATTCTGAATTATAATGTTTTCAAGTTTGCCTCACCTGATGGAGACGGGTGCCAGAAAGCTGAGGTTGATCTATTAAAAGATACCTGATTCCCACACATCCCATGGGGCTTCACCTGCACCATGGGGATGGATTTGCCTAGGGATTTAGTGGCCAGTGGATGGGTGACCATGGCTTCCCCGTTGCCTGGCACAGCAGCAGCGCCTTGCAGTATCCATCAAGGAAAAGCAGTTTGGCTTTTCCCAGTGGGAAAAGGTGGCTAAAGGCCAAGCCTCGGAGGGCTCTGGGGGAAAAGTCCTGGGGAAAGGCACTTGCAGCACAGTAAAATCCCCTGGGATTTAGTTCTAAATGCTGAGACTTCATGGCTAAGTTTCTCGCAGCCTTCTTGTCACCAAGAATACTCAATTAACATCAGGCCTTTGTATAAAACATTTAAAAGGGGAAATTACAGTTGGGTAATCCTCTTTGTCTTAATTTTCCTTGCTTTGTTACTCCTTGGCTGAGTGAGCCCATAATACGTATTTATAGCAGGCTGAGGAAAGAGGTGGTATGTAACAGCTTATTTCATGCAGCCCTCTGGACCTGACTTGCACCTCTCAGTTTAGTTTTAGTGGATGTTGGGAGTCTTTGTGGAGAGCAATGGATGCTTTCTTCTCCCCTCGAGCATGTGAGACCATAATGCTGCTTTTTCTTGCAGCATGAGATTGCCTGAAATCCCAGCAAACCACAGAGAAGATGCAGAAAAGTTAAATTAATATCAGAAAAGCTAAATTAATATCAGAAAAGCTAAATATTCCTCAGCAATGTTGGCTGATTCTGGACAAAATGAGAGTAAAACAGGGACGTTTGTGTATTTAACGTCTGCTGGTGGGTGAGACTGAAGACTTTAGACTAGGTTTAAGTGTGCTGTACTAATTTAAATGTAAAATTATCCTTCCATCTCTAATTTTACATACACAAACACAGTTTATATGTATTTATATCAGGGTAAGTGTGAGGCTCCTCACTGGGGCTTCTTGCTGAAGGGTGAAGGTCCCAGCGCTCTGGTGCTGCTGAGCAATGACGTGTCCATGTGAAGGAAACTCCGTTGTGGTTGTGGACTTGGAGTCTAGCGGTGACCTAAGTAAGCAAATAAACTAGAATTGCATCAGAGGCCAGGGCTGAGGTGTGAACTGCATTGGTGAGCTGATGGGGGTGATCCCAAGGAGGTTAGAGGATCAGCAAGGGCAAGGAAGAGGCAACCAGCATGTGCCTTCAGTGCTGGGACGTCTTTACTCTTCCCTTGTCCTTGACTTCTGGCCAGCTTGGTGCTGAAAGCTGAATTCTTCTGTTCCCCTTCCTCCAGCTGGCTCTGCCCAGCCAGGGCTCTGTGTTACATCAGGGTGAGTTTGGGTCTGGGAGGTTTTGGCTCCGTACCACTCTGGGTACCACTTTGTTTGCAGATGGGGCTGGAGATGGAGGTAACACCAGGTTGGACAGTCAGAACCAAGATCAGCTGTTTCCCAGAAGGTGTGACTAAGGGATGTGGTTGGTGGAGCTCAGCCTTGAGGTGGGGAGAGCCTGAAGAGGATGGGATTTCTGGGTGGCAGAAAGCCCCAGGAGGCTGGAGGTGACGCTTTTAGCCCATGTCCCCTGCCAGCTCCTACTCAAAGGGTTTACTCAGGGGTTGCGTGCGGTCACAGGCTGTCCCCACCACCACTGTGGAAGTCCCCTAGCAGCAGAAGAGCAATGTGATGTCCCTCAAGCCATCTGCTCTGTGGTAACTCGGCCTCTGCCAGGAGACTGTGGATGGCAGCTCCAAATAACTCCTGCTCTGTGTGATCCCATTTCATTTCATCCACCCTTGCTCTTGTTGATACTCCTCCTGAGCTTTGCTGCCCTGTGATGGTCTGTGGTGGAAAGAACCCTGGTTGTGGTCTTGCTTCTCCATCTCCTCCCAGGAAGGGCTCCATCCAGCCCCACACTCCCAACCAAATCTGTCAATCTACTGACAGACTAAGAGTAGGCATCAATTCACATCTGCTCCCAGGTTTCAGAAAAACCAAAAGCAGGATTTTTGGATAAATTACCAGGAACTTCCCATTTCTTCTTAAGAGCACTAATTCCTGTTTTAGGGAAATTCTGACCTTTTTAGCACCTGAGCTCTCCTTTTACGTTCTGATCTTCTCTTATTAACTAGGTTTCTCTGCCTTCAGTATGAAAGAGGCAAAGTTCAGAGCACCCCAAGGCTTGCCTCTAAAGCACTTATGGCACAGTACCCTGGTGTTTAGAATATCAAAAATGCTGTTATCCTCTTTTCCTTATGAATGGGGAATTAAACAGCAATTTTCCCAAGACTTTCATTGGAGCAATGGAAGGAGCTCAGCTGAGATCCTTACACTGACAATGTGGTGTCTGAGGTGCATCTGTTCCGGTTTGTTTTGCTCCTCCAGGATATACAAGTTGGGTGTGAATTGGGTGCTGAGCACTTGGGTGTTCCCCAGCACAGCACATATGGTGCCACGCTGCCTTTGCACTCCTTTTTCAGGGCTAAAGTGTGTACATTAGGCACACTTTGCTGTGCTTTGGAAGGAATGGGTCAGTATATACAAACAGGACTGGTTTTCAATCACTTCAGCTCCAGCAGTGTCTGCTTTACTGCGTGTTCAAAGTTGGTGTTTGCTTTTTATTGCTGGTTTTCAATTGGTACTTCGCATCCTCACCTGCAGAGGAACTATTTAGGCCAAGCTTGTGGGATGGAATGATATGAAGAGATGTCAGGGCTATGCAAAAGGGACAAATGTCACATTATCCAGCAGCAAATTTCTTTCTTAAGGAGGCTGATGTGACAGAGCCTCAAGACTTCCGTAAGGAAAAACATCTTCACTGAAAGGGTGCTCAGGCATTGGAACAGGCTGCCCAGGGCAGTGATGGAATCACCATCCCTGGAAGTGTTCACAAACTGTGTAGATGAGGGCCTTAGTGAAACATGGTGGACTTTGCAGTGCTGGAGTAATGGCTGGACTTGATGGTCTTAAAGGTCTTTTCCAGCCAAGTTGATTCTGTGATTCAACTCGGTTGGGAAATGTCTAATCCTAACATCTTACTTTAGTCATAATATTAGACATTAGGGTTCAAGTCTTTGTGGTAGAACTGAGCATAACAGTCTTATAAGATCTAATACTTGGAGATAATTTTGCTCTGCAACAACCTACTGGAACCTGAGTTTTGCACTGTCACCTGGGCTGGGCTCAGACTCTTGAACAAGAAAACAGTCCTTTAAGCCACGGCGATAGAAGCTCATATTTCTATCTTTTGTGTGCCTTAAAAATGCTCTTCACGAATAGTTTTTTCAAGGTACATTTTCTCTAGACTGAGAAATTGTATTTAAAGACATCGGAGCCCCCAGCACCCTCTATGACCACCTTCCCTGAATACTTCCCACAGGTATCCTTCCCTGCACAGTTGATTCTCAGTGACAGATCACTGGGTGCACAAATACCATGGCAGTGAAAATTCAGCCAGCCTAAGCATTGCAAACTGAAAATACAGTTCCTTGCTGATGAACCGCAGAGATATTTGCTTGCAGGATGAAGTGCTTGCTGTTAAATCACTGCGAGTGCCTGTGCAGGATGGGGTCGTGCTATTTGACAGCTCTGGCTTTCCAGCTCAGTGATGGTAGCATTTTACCTGGAGGGAAAGCACCTCCTCATTGCTGACGGGGTTTTATCACAAGCTAGACAACCAGACCAGTGGTCCATTCACTGGGATGCATCACCATGGGTTTGCTGTGGGATCTAGACAGCTGTAACTCATCCCATAGCATCGTGTACACAAGTTTGCATGGTGTGGGGCGTGCACCGTGGTGACGTGGCTCAGTTCCCAGACTCTGGCTGGTTTGCAGATACATTTCCCAGAATCATAATGTGCATTAGCCAGCACTGAGCTGCTTTGGTACTGCTCTCTTCCATGTTAATTGGCTAACAATTTGGATAATTTGGAGCATCTGCTCCATTGAAATGACATGATGTTCCATTTCCTCCAGAGAGCCCAGCTTGTGTTCTTTCCAAATAGGGGTAAATATAATATTTAGGCAACAGCCAAACATACTAAATTGGCCAAAATGATGCTTTCCCCTTATCAGCTTTCCAATTAATTCTGCTTTTATAGGTAAATGGTGTCATTAAGTTATTTGTGGGAACCCAACAAGAGCTTCATTCCCTTTTATATCAATGCAGTGTAAACTGCGCTGGGTGTGTAAAAGGGATCATAAATGGGTATTAAACCCCTTTCCAGCCCTCTGATGTTGCAGAGTCCCATAAAGCATACTGGGTCTGACTTCCAGTGCCTCATTTAGGAGCAGGCAGAACATACATGCTGCGGATGAGCCCACGGGCAGTAGGTCTGAGCTGCAGGAGCCGAGCAGTGTTTTCCAGTCACTTTTGCACTCCTGGAGCCATTGAATGCCTCTCTGCTCTGCAAGCATGAAGGCTGATGCAGCTTTCCCTCCCTTCCCGCAGCCTTCCTCCCTGCTCATCTGTGGGCAGTGGGTTGCCGTTTTCCTGTCCTCTCTTCCCGCCCAGCTTCCCGGTTCCCACAGGAACCGGCCGTGCCCACTGGTTCAAACGGAAAGGGGCCTGAGATAGTCATGGCAAAGGGACAATGTCCAACTGAGGTCATGTCAGCTTCATCTTCCTGGGTCAAGCCAGGAACTTGCTTTTCCCTCGCTGGATAGGAATGACTTCCCATGCTGTGCGGTGCGTTGGCTGCTCCCTACATCCATGCAAACCCCAGGGCTCAAACTGGGAAGCATATTGGCAATGTTAGAGGATTGTATTTTGCATGTTGTCACAGGTTGTGGCTGCATCTGAGGATCCTTGGGGCTAGCTCTGGAGGTGTGGCTTGCTGCACTGATTCCTGGTTTTCACCTGAGAGATGCTATGGGTTCTGCTTGTCTCAGATTTGGGACCTTTCTTCTGTTACACACTAAATAGCCATAGGGAAGAATTTCCTTACTTTTCCCAATGGGATGTCATGCAGAGGCTGAAGCAGGGCTCTGGTGTGAACTGGAATAAAGGGGGTCCCAAGCCCTTGACCTGGGCTCGCTATGGGTGGGGCGTACCCCTCTGCCTCTGTCTGCATCCCCTCCATGGGTTAAAACCCCTCCAGCTCCACTCCTCTCTGCAATGTAAGATCCCCAGTCCACTGTGAATTCAACTTCTTCTCATATGTATTGCAGCTAAGAATGGATCTGTACCAAGATACCTGACCCAAGTGGCTAATCAGGTGTAATCTATCTGACCCATCTGACACCTGAGCCAGCCTTTGCTCTTACATAATTTATATTCCAGGACAATGTACTAATTTGAATCCTACCGCTCATCATAGTGCATGTATGATCAAGTGCTAGTCAGAGGATCATTTAACACTGAATTCTCCCAACGCATCACAGTTACAGAACCACCTGTGCTAAACAGCTTCTCCTTCCTGAGCTACTGCAAAATCTTCAGCACCTCAGAAGTCAAGGAAATATATCAATTCTTTGATGTCAAGAAGTGCAATATTAGCATATGGTAGCTGAATGATTAAGCAGAGAGAATCAGGTAGGCTGAAACACCACCAAATTATTGCCTTTCGATTTTTTTATTTCTCTCTTTACCTCTTTTCTCATGGGTGTATTTTCACACAGGCAAAGTGGAATAGATCCCACAGATTTTCTACAGGTGGTTTGCCCTACAAGCCCACAACATGTAAAGACTAACAGTTTGCTTAATTGTGTTTGTAAGCCTAACCTTTGAAAATCAAAAATCATAAAAACATTCAGGTGGGAAGGGAAGTGACAAGATCACTTAGTCTAAATTACTGCTTAAAGTGGTCTCAAAAAAGAATTTAGACCAAGCAACTGAGAATTCAGACTTAAGCAATTTAGACTTCAGTATCTTTTCTTGGAGAATTCCACAACCTCTCTGGGAAGCCTGCTCCAAAAACTAACTATTTTCATAACATAAAAAAAAAATATTAAATAATTCTTGCATCTAG
>JAVHNF010060735.1:8428-27073 GCA_034783455.1 Micropsitta finschii | reverse complement strand
CCATTGCTCCAACAGATGTCAGGGTGGTTGAAGTCCCCCATGAGAACAAGGGCCTGTGAGCATGAGGCTGTTCCTGTCTGTCTGTACAGTACTTCATCCACAGATTCCTCTTGATCGGGCAGTCTGTAACAGATCCCCACAATAATGTCTCCCATAGGTGTTCTGTCTTTAACCCTGACCCACAAACTCTTTGTTGACTGCTCTCCAGGCCGTCCTTTCCCCTGTCCTTTGTGGGGCTGGTGAGCGGAATCAGCTCTGTTAATTGTTCAGGCAGGTTCTAGAGTTTGCATGATAAAGCAGCAGGAGTTCAGAGCTAAAAGGAAAGTGTCCCATTAGTGGCAAGAATGACTTGGCAGTCTCCTCAAAGCTTATCCTAACAATTCTGTTTTCTCAGTTCTCCTCCCACTGTAGCACTTGCTTACATAAAAAAGCAGTGAGAGTAATGATTCTAAATCAATTGTACAGACATGCTTGCAAATACACCTCTACTGCTGTGTGTCTTTTAATTATTCCCTTATGCTTTTACAAGCATCTCATCTTCCCTTGCTTGCCTGCAGGTTTAGCTGATCCCGTTTTCTGTTACTATCTCTTACATATGTAGTCTCTAAATCTTGATGTCATGCAAATTTAGTAAACAGTATCTAACTGGGTGTCAAGAGTCACATAAATATTCCTTAGTTCATTGATAAGGAGAATGTTACTCCTTGAAGTCTGCCAACTGTTCTACCATCTTGAGCAATATGGCTTGTAGAGTGATAATCCAGGAATAGCTCATCTAGTTTGCTGTGTTCATTGAGCTTTTTTTTTATGAAGCATTAAGCAAAGTAGTGTGTCATTGTTTCACAGATGTGTTTGGATTCCTTGGCTTAATTTATTATCTGTAAAGCATTGCAGAATACTGTTGTGAAGTAGAAAGGAATGCTGGTGCTTAGAACAAGTAACAAAGCCAGCTAACTGGCACTTTTAGTCCTAGAATTATTGTTAAATGCTTTCTATTTTATGTGTAGGTATTTATTAAAAAAGTTTGGCACAGGTTATGCTGAATTCTTAATTAGTATATGATGAGTTTGAGAATGGAAATGAGGACTAGTTTCCATTTTAACGTACAGAGCAGCTGTAAGCCCAGTATGATGACCTGAGCTAAAATAGTGAATTCTTAATTCATTTTTGGAGATCAGTTGAAATAATTTTCTGCAGAAGTGGTATGAGTATAGAGATTAAGAAAGTTTCTTCTAAGAAGAAATACTTTTAGGGTTCCATTATATTAACCTTTTGAGCTTTCCTAAAAAGTCATGTCGATCTTCTGTATTTGTCTTCCCTGTGATAGAAGTACAGAAAGTGGACAGTAATTCCTGCAGTCATAACTAGTTAACGAGCCTGTACATCAGAAGTGGTTAAAGTTCTTATGTAACTTTTAGTTTAAATGTGCATCTGACCTTCTACAGGAAAGACCCCTTTATTAACACACATCCTGTGTATGTATATGTAGTCATCAGAATCATTATGCATTCCATAGTGTCAAAATGGTTTGACAGTGCCAGCAGTGTAAGTTACTACTCAAACTCTACAAGCATTGTTTTCACACCAGTAAAACTACACTGGCCAGGGTTGTGACATGTTTTGAAAAAAGTAAGTAAATTGAACATCTGGGATCAACATAATTTTCTCATATCTTCATACCAATGTGGTTTCTTAAGCATTTAAAGGGGCTAAATCAGAATCAAGGTACTTAATAGTGGGGCAGCTATAACAAAAGTGCAGTATAATAGAACAAAAGATGTTTCACTTACATCAAATGGAAAGTCCAAGCATAAAGAAATATTCTTCCTGCTACTGCTTTTAAAGTCCTTAGTTTACACTGGTGTAACATTTTGAAATACTATTAGTAAGAACTTCCTACTGGGATAATTAAAGTTATATAACTTTTGTCTCTGGAAAAGGATGTTGAGTTAAACATTGATGTCTTCTGGGTATAACTGCTAATGGAGGTTACTGCTTCTGATTACTGACCGTCAAATCTGCTGGCTGTTCTTGTGGGAATGTTTCCTAACCCATTTCAGTTGAAGTAAGCCAAAATCAATTTAAAAAGTAAGTCTTTCCTAAGTTATTTTAACTAAAGCATTGGAGAAACTCTGGCCCATAAAAACAGAGGAAGGAGTAAAGAGTGGTTGAATTAGTGTAAGCTAATGAAAGTTTTCTACTTGTGTGGTGGCTTGTGGAGTGTATCTAAAGTAGCGATGGAAAACCACTAGCAATGATGCCAGGCTCAACACCAACAGTGAGCTAACACTGATGGTAATGATGTATTGAAAAAGAATTCTGACTTGCATTTCACTATGGCGTTTGCTAGCTCCTTTACTATGGACATAAAATAACAATATTTACATACAGAGATTCTTGTTATATTTCATTTGAGTCTCAAGATTGAAGAGAGATACAACAAATTCAATATTTGGAAACAACTTAGTGCTGCTGTATTTATTGGTAGAAGCCCCTCTTGGAGTAGTAATACAGCTGTAATATTATTATGGTTCTTTTAATTGTGGGATGTTATAAATAATATCCTGAAAGTATATGCAGTTTTTCCATGTTGTGTTCTTTGGTCCCTTTTAGAATTCCATCCCTTTTCCTTTTATTATTTTAGATAACTTTAGGAAGGAAACAAAAATATGATTAGCAGTAACTAGTGCCTGGATAAAGTTTAGTTTACCTTTATTTGTCTCATTCCCTTTGAAAGAGGAACAAAGCATTCTCAAGCAAGAAAACATCAATTATTTGACTCAGTCTACCTCTGTCCTACACTAGCAATAAAAAGACATTTCTTGTATGTTGTCTGATGTGTGCTTTGAAGACATGTGTCATGGTTTGGACAAGTATGGAGAAAAGAAGCATATCAAATTGGGAAGATTCACCTTGGATGAGAACACCTTGAGGGCTACTTCCAGTTGCTGAAGATCAAAATGCAGACCATGACAATAATATTTAAATCTTTTTCCCTTTACTAGGAAATGGAGGTGTTTAATGAATACTTCCCAATTTAAGATAGCTTAATTTTACGATATATTCATCATTTCACATGAAAATGCAGCTTTGGGGAATGTTGACTGGAATAACTTGGAAGAAGGTGCTTTTAAGAACATGAATAATGTGCTAAATTTGTAAGCTTCTGTAACAGATGGAAAAAAGGGCTGTTTTTTCCACTTAATTCTTTGCAGGGTTCTCTAAAGAGTGATTTAAGCATACCCATACCTGATGTAAAGGCAAACATAGATAAGTAAGCAAAAGGTGAACTACAAAGCTTTCTACATCTGTCCCAAAGTTAGCTTAGAATGATTCCACAGTGAGCTGCATCCAGCAGATGGATGGGCTGAAAACAAAGGTTGTGGTTTCATGGTGCAGCTGAACTGAACCAGCTCCCACCAACAACAGTGAATGGAGAGGTTTGCCTCCTCCTTAACCTTCATTTTTTAACCCTCCCTCCTTTGAGTTATGACAACATATTCTCTCTTTTGGTCTGCAATGAAGTGAATCCAACCGCCAAGTAAATTACTTCATTGTACTTACCTAGCAGACGCTTGGTGCATTTCTGCTTGGTTAGTTTTTCATTGTTTTAGCGAGTTGAATTATCCTAGTGTGTGGTTACCACCACAGCTTGGTCAGGGTGAGCAGGACCTTGTCTCAACCAGGGGTGAGCTGTAATTCTGTTCAAACTGTCTTTGAAACTATGCCCTGACATTGCAAGTAAGAAATAGGTTTCTGCCAGTTCAGTTTCTTGAACTGACTCCTCAAAGAATAATGTGTATACCAATGCCAACACAACAAGAGATTAAATGATAAAGCAGAGATGGGGAACAGGATAGGAATGCCTGGCGTAGCCATTTTGGTAGTTGAGCTGCAGTGTGAAGTGGTGCCTGAAAGTTTATCATTGAAACATTGGAGTTGGTGAGTCGTTTCACTATTACACATGCTCTTCAGAGCAAAGTCACATAATTTATTGGAGGTGATTTAAGTGAAGGCATCTCAGTACACAGTACCACTGTTACAAATACTGGATTTGTCGGTGCCCTTGTGTTTAGGGATTGCTTACATTAAAGCAACAACGCAAAAGAACCTTCTACTGAATGTTCATGCAGCTTGAAGTTGCAAGTGTCAAAATGTAAAATGGCATGTAATTACTCTTTAAATTCTTGTCAATAGTACTCCTTAATTTTGCATTAGTAAAAAAAACCCAAAACCATAAGGGAATAATCCTGTAATATATATCATTTTTTTAATTGTATGTAATTACAAGTTACAGTGTACTGGTTAAAGGATGTGTTCACAATGCATAAAGTTGTACACCAGCATGAGCGATCATAGCCTCATTAGGCCATGTCAGGTAAATGAGGAAGAAACCCAATTTTCATTAAAATGCTTTTATTTTAGGATGTAGTCATGGGTGTTTGTTTTGGTTTGGTTTGGTTTTTTTTTATGTCCATGGAAATTTCATCCCGTCAGGCCAAAGTTAAGATTACATTTTAGTAGTGCTGATAAAGAATCGAGGACATCAGTGCAGCTCCTGACAGTCAGTACTCTTGGCTGTCATCCTGTCTATAATGTACAGATAGACGTTCAAGGTGCTTTTGAGCCAGTTGCTGAGCATTACTGTTTACTGCATGGTGTTTTAACACAAACATTAAAGGCAAACTTCAGAATAGTGTCCTGCTCTTTGGTGATTCATCAACCAGTTCAGAAGTAGCTCATCCAGATGTACACTTGTAGTAAGAAATGGGATGGAGGATTAATTCAGTACGGTGTTCCAAGCTATGCTGCCTCTGCTTATAAGCACTGTTAAAGTCCAGTGAGTGTTTCAGTCTGGTTGTCTGTTTCTGAGAATTTGAATCAGTGCGTTACTCACTAGCAAAAGCCATGGTGGGACTGACTGCTAAGGATTTTTAATTTGCTAGTTGTTCTTGTGTACACAAAGGAATTTCACCTGTTGAAGTAAAACTAGCATAAAATCATAGCCTAGTAGCCGGTATTACTTTATAGATTAGGGCTGATATACAGCAGTCTTAGGAAGTCAGTGTGTTTAAAAAACAAAACAAAACCAACACAAACAACCTAACCAACCCAGGGGATTTATTGGCATTTATCCATTTTAAATAGCCTTAGTTCTGTTTACAGTCTTACTTCACTACAGAAGTTTGAAAACGCATCATCAAAACAGGGAATCTCGTTCTAAAGAGCCTCTTCCACTGCTCTTGAAAGTAAAAGAGAGTATACTTGCTCCTAAGAGCAAGAATACAGGATGCCTATAGTCAATTCTGGATTTGGGAGAGCTGAGTATCTTCATTATTTTTATTAGCACTTTGATAACACTGAATTAATAATGTGAAAATACCAGCTCTGTCTCACGGTTATCCTTCTTGCTCACAAGAGAGATCTTGTTAAAGACAGGTGTTAACATCAATACAGAATTCTGCCATAACCAGTACAAATTCTGCCATGCTCTTGGTAAGCATTTGGCAGTATGGCAAAGAACACAAAGCACAACATTGCAAAGATGCGGTACTGTTTAGTTCTGTATTGGGACTTGAAAAGGTCAACCAGTATATGTTAACTGGGGGCTAAATACAAAGAAGTTAAAAAGTCTGTGCTGGAAACTATTTTTACTAGAGAATACAAAATTTAGCTATAAATAAGCTTACGTGTGAGGCTTTTACAATGGCACTGCTTTCATCACATTGTTTTTAAAAGTAGCTTTGACTGTTAAGGTTCTCACAATTAGAAAATGATACCTTGCCTAGAAATTGGGGGTGAGACAAGGAGATAGAACCCCATGAATCTAACTGTGTAGTACTCTTAGCTTGTGGACCAGAGGTATGTTCTAGGCCACTTTACTATCATGAGTATTTTCTGGTTTGTCCTGTGGCTCTATCTTGCTTTTTTCATCCTCTGTTTCTTGTTTCTTCACCAGGTTCATCTGTAAGATCCAAAATAAGTGTGTCTAAGCTCCGGGGCTCATCTCACAACAGTTTATAGAGATGTTGGGAAGTGTTTGCGTGATAATGCAGCACGTGCAAGTTATTCCTTGGGCTGAGAACTAACATGAACAAAAAGAAAAATTTGCTGCTGTCTGTGAAGTTACAGATGTATCAATACTGGCAGCAGGTAGAGAAGTTGGGAGCTCAGGCTGAGAAATAGGTTAGGGCTAGCCCTTTTGGTGACAGAATTGTACTGAATATGGTAGTAATGAGTCTCTAAAAAGAAAAGACCTTTCTTTATTAAGTCTGTGGACAGAGTACTTGTGGAGGAGGCTTGGAGAAATTAGACCACTCTTATCTTTCACTTACTGAGTTTATGGCAAAAATACTAAAATGTTGACATGCTAATTTAAAGTAATGGTGTGACAGAGAGCATTAAAGAGAATAATTATAATTTTGCAGTGCCATAGGTATGATAGGGAAGATTTTTTCTTATTCTTCATGTCAGTGTCAATTTCTATAAAAGTTGTTTTCCAGATTTTGCCTTCTGTACAAGTTCAATATTTGACTGCAAGCTTTTACTAGATGAACAATAAATTAAGCTTTTCTTTTCACTGTACTGTATTGTTCATTTCCATGTGCTGCTGAGTTGGTGCAACACAGCTATAGCAAGAATAATTAGTATTCAGTATTCTTGTCGGAATATGTTAATTCTGCTGGCTGAAACACTAGGAGCGTTAGAAAAGCTTAAAATGAAGTAGCCATAGGTTCTGTTGGTAAATATGACTAAAATCATACTTTGTATGGAAAGAAAGCAGTGTAGAAAATGCTAGTCACAGTGATTGCAGAGTAGATGTTACTGCTGCCTCAATATGCTGACTTAGGGGAACATGTAATCTCCATAAAATCGGTTTAAACTGCTCAAGGCAAGCTTTCTTGTGCATAGTTCTTTAAACTAGACAGTGAATCATAGAATAGTTAGGGTTGGAAAGGACGTTAAGATCATCTATTTCCAACCCCCCTGCCATGGGCAGAAGTAAAACTTCAAGATTAGCTAACGGTTTATTGTGTCTGAAGATATATGCACAGTTGATTTACATGGAGGCAGTCAAAAGATTTGACT
Organism: Micropsitta finschii; assembly: GCA_034783455.1. Taxonomy (NCBI): domain Eukaryota; kingdom Metazoa; phylum Chordata; class Aves; order Psittaciformes; family Psittacidae; genus Micropsitta; species Micropsitta finschii. Next base: position 19,984 of record JAVHNF010060735.1, on the reverse strand, counting down.
CTTAAGTAAGTCAGACTGCTTTTAAAATATTGGGCATTTTTTGTAATTGCAAGCAACTCTTGTTCTTCCTGTAGCTGAGAAAACAGTACATTTTTGAGTTGTACAATATTCCAGGTGGGAAGGGACATCAGAAGGTCTCTAGTCCAAAGCCCTACTCAAAGCAGGATCAGTCCCAAGATCAGACTAGAATTTCAGCATTTTACTTACTTTACTCTCAATTTTTTTGCATTTTATCATCATGTGCACAATATTTCTGGTACGTCAGATTGTCACAGAGCACTGAAATAACTCTGCAAAAAGTTTAAGACATTAAACATTTTTAATGAAGTAGTACTGATTTCTGGCACTGTATGTGTAAACAACGCAATATTTTGTTGCTAGTGTTTTATTTAAATGAAGAAAAAGTCTGATAAAATACATCATATGTCTTGAAAATTTAGATGCTCTTTAGATAGTGATTGTGCTGCAAGTCACTGCATGCAGAAGAGGGTTAATGATTTTCAACATAAGCTTCAGTCTCCTATGCTTTATGTGTATGCTTGTCATCTTTTGTCTTAACTAACAATGCAGCATGCTGGTGGGTGATAAAGAATGATCTGCAGTGCAGTATTTGTATAGTCTTCCCTTCCACGCATCAGTCAGGGTTTGATATACTGCTATGCACACTTCCAAGGCCTCCAGTTCTTGTGCTGGTCAAGAGATCTCTTTCTTGTAGCTTGTAAGAGCAGAGCAAGCTTCAAAATGAATCAACATTTAAGAGATAACCGGGGTAGTAGATACTTCCTAGGAACACTAGCAAAGTTAAGAGTGAAAACCAACTAGCTATACACATAGGTTTTCTACATATATATCTACTTTCATTAACATTCTGACTTTTTGTATGCTTGCACAGAACCATTTCTCCTTACTAAATAAATAAACATTTCATCCCATGTAAAAACTCCTTTATACTGACACCATTTATTCTTACATTAATAAAGGAATATATGCATTGGTATTAAACATCTTTATAATGTTGTCTGCAATGAAGAGGCTGTATATAACCCAACTACATTGTATGTTTGAAACAGCACATTTGCTACATAAATCCTTTAATGTAAGAGTGTACTGGTTTTGTTCATGTAAGAAGTAGGTATTACACTGGTTTTAATACCACTTTTGTCAGGAAAATTCTGTGCTTATGGTGCTTCATAATTTGTATATGTTACTTTTAAGTACTGCCTAGTGAGTAAATCCATACCCAAACAAACAAGGCATACAGCTGAGTACTTCATACTGCATTAATGTAGTGGTGTGTGATAAATCTTGCAAAATTCTTCTTAATGCTGTAACTACAGTGTTGATACCAAAACAGCTTCTTTTTTTAAATGTGGTATTTTCTGTCTTCCAAGTTCTGCTTCATATTAATTACAAAATTGACCTTCAAGTACTCCAGTTGCTACTAAAAAATCAGTATGAGTTTAGAAGTTAGATTTACCCGTTTGATTTGCATTAACAAAACTGGCTTTGTTCTCATTTCTAAGATGTTAATTATGTACCTGCTGATGTCATGGTCAGAAATACACTTCTGTTCTCAGGGAATTTATTAGATTATTGCTCCCTGGAAAAGCAGAGAAGGAAAAATAGGAAGTCTCTATGTGAGTTGAGTAAAAAGATACAGTTTAAAGATAGCATATACATTATTCTGTAGTATAATTAAGCTTTAAATTCTACAGGGATGTCATTTTCAGATAAATATGGACATGCTTTACTTATGTGAACTATATTTTCCCTAAGATATTTTTACTTTTGAGGCTATAGATATTAAGCATCTTATTTCCTTTCTTTGACAGGAAATTCTGGTGGTTAAAGATCATGGCAGCCATAGAGGAACTGGCCCATCAAATTATTGAACCGCAGATGGGAGAGGTACATAAATTTTTAAGTCCTGTTTGAGACATTGAATAATAAAATGTACTGACTACTAAAAGCAGTTATATATGTAGAAAAATGTGATATGTAAAAGCCAGAATCACAAGAGAAAATAATTTTTAGTACACCCAAAGCTTCCAGACTCTCTACCAAGGAAGACTGAAAAAACCTTATTATGTCCAGTTATTAAACTTATGCTGCAAATTCTTTTTTGCCAAAGTTTGCTCCACAGAAATGGAGCTAAGGAAAATCTGGCAGTGTTTCCAGGAAGTGAATAGCTCTTCAGGTCTGCTTTTAGGGCCTCTGGTTGCGTAATTGCTTTGCTCACTTTCAATTGCAAAATCCACAATCAAGAGAGTTGTCAGCACCTAGCTTTTACTTTCCAATTAAGCAATTGCTTCACTGGTCATTTTTGTTTTCACTAGTAAAGGTTTGCCATGCTCTTCACTGTATTTGTTATTGTAAGTTAAAAACAAGATCGAACTGCTGTTTCTGCTAACTTCTGGTTTTCGTTTTCTGTAGTCTGTATGCTGCAGCCAGAGAACTTTTTGATGCACAAATAGTTTGGGAGCGTAGGTAAGAGTATACATACTTATCCAGAAGGTTTCACCATAGGATAGCCTATTTAAAATTAGCACTGCTTTAAATTAGATAGAAACAGTGACATTTTTTTCTTTTAGCTTGAAATATCTCCCATTGGTTTCTTGTCCAGACATAGTCTTACTCCTCAAGTAATTTTAGTTCTTCTGAGGCTTGATTTCAAATAGCAAGGTGTGGAGGGGGACGTATGGTTAATTCTGTTCTGTATAAATTCTTACAGATTTCATTGTTGTAGCATCTTGTCATGGTTTAAACCCAGCCAGCAACCCAGAACCACGCAGATGCTTGCCCACTCCCTCCTCCCCTCTCTTTCTCCCCCCAACTCCCAGAGGGCTGGGGAGGAGAACTGAAAGAATGTACCTCTCACGGGTTGAGATAAGCACAGTTTAGTAACTAAGGTATAGCACAAACCACTACTGCTACCATCAATAATTAATAATAATGGTATGGGAAATAACAAGGGGAGAGAATACAACCACTGTTGTGGTTTAAACCCAGTCAGCCACTCAGTCTCTCTCTCACTCCTTCCCTTCTTTCCCTCCCCCTACTCCCGGAGGGATGGGAAGGAGAATCAAAAGAATGTAACTCCCATGGGTTGAGATACGAACAGTTTATTAACAAAGGTATAACACAAATCACTACTGCTACCACCAATAATAATGATAAAGGAAATAACAAGGGTAGAAAATACAACACCTCACGACCTGTCAACTGATACCTTGCCCCTGCCCAGCAGCGATCTAGCCCTTCTGGGTAACTCTCAGTTACATCCCAGGCATGACGTGCTGTGGTATGGAATACCTCTTTGGCTAGTTTGGGTCAGGTGTCCTGTCTCTGCTTCCTCCTGGCTTCCCCTCCTCCCTGGCAGAGCATGAGGCTCAGAAAGTTCTTGGTCAGCCTAAACATTCTGACCAGTAACTATAAACATTGGTGTTATTAGCGCTGTTCCCAGGCCTAAAGTCAAAAACATGGCACTACACCAGCCACTAAGAAATAAAAATGACCGCTGCTGCTGGACCCAGGACAATCTGATTCATGGAGCTGGTGAAAAGGCATAGCTCTCAGCTCACTGGATTATTGTTTTAAAATTGGAAGATTTCCAAAGTTTCCCTTAAAGAGGAGGGTTCCTATCCGCAGCAGCTCTCTAGAAACTTGACATTTGCACAGAGCAGCCAGCCTATGGCATTTTAACAAAACAAATTGAATCCAACCAACACTACCTCAAATGAAAATTTCAGCCCAGATCTAGTGTTGCCTTTGTGTGAGGCAAAGAATGTCACTTGTATCTTCAGCTGTACTGCTCCTCATCTCTGGTGACAATGTGATGCAGACAAAGCAGTGTGGCATTGAGCAGCAGGGTGACACAGATGGGTCTAGGATGGCTTGTGAGTGTGCACTGAGGGGACAGCCAAAGCTATGGAGAATGGTTCAGTTACTAAAAAAAGGGGATCCTTTACAAGAAATACCTCCCTTTAGTATGTCTGCACTTTAAAAACCAGAGTTACACAGGGCTCAGGATGGCTGGGCATGCAATGCAAAGGAATCACTAGTAAGAAAACATCCTTCCTTTCCTTCCAGCTTGGGCCCAGGTTGTGAGCTCCATCCCACAACCTCATAGTGGAGGTAGAAATAAAATATTGTACAGTGAGTCCTGGGCTTCACTGACAGAGAAATGGCTCTATGAGGTGCATGAAGCTGACTCACCTCATGCAGGTTCTGAGCCCTAAGGAGGGAAACCCCACCAAAAAGAGGGGTTGTGCACAATGTGGCTTATGCACATGCCCCGACACACACAGATGCCTGGCTGCTAGTTGTCTGTGTTATTTGTCTGAACAGCTAGCTGTATCATCAATCTAAACTAATCCCAGGTTCTGCCCCACAGGAGAAGTATTCAGGTATTTGGCTTTCTGAGTGGGATTTTGACACTTTCCTTTCTGACCCCTGCTGGGTGGTGATTGTGAAATCCTCCCTGGAGAACCTCTGGCTCAGTCACAGTTGGGTTTAGCTCTAAACACAAGTTATAGTTCAGAGGAGAAATAGGATCAGCTCTTTTCTGCTGTACATCTTTCATCCCTGCCAGCAGCCAATTTCTTGTGCACTGCTACAGAAATATTTCAAATAAAAACTAACAACTCCCAGGGATGCTCCCATCCCTCGTGCCAAGGACTGGTGATCACATCAGCATCTTGGTTCTCAAGCATATGCCAAAACCTGATGGCTTCAGCCAGCACAACAGAGCAAGGGTGAACCAGCTGTGATATAACAGGCAGAGTCTAGGTTCCTGGGGAGTCTTCTTTGCAGAGATGGGCTTCTTCATTTAATGGGCTTTGGGTCTTATTTAACACATCAACTCATGTACAGCGCGGGCGAAAAGAAGCTGTGTGCATATAATAAAAAACCTCAGCCTATTCAATACCTAGGGGAGTCCTAATAAATTTGCCACTATAGCAAGTCTTAGTCTCAAGGGCCGGTACTGAACACTGGAGTTTAATAAACAAAATTTCTGAAGCAGGAGAACTGAAAGGTAAACCAGTCCAGCTGACAAAGCAAACGCAATTTAATTAGAAATTAAAAGTTTTCTCCTGGCCTTGACCAGTCCCAAGGACCAACATCTTAGACTGATTGTGTCTGGGCTGCCTTCTGGTAGCTGCTCTTGAGGTACATTTTCTGACTATAGTATCCAGGGTCTCTGAGCTGGGGCTGAAGGGCACTGCTCACAATATACAGGAGCACCAGAATAGATCTAGGCAGCTAAAAAGCCGTAGAAGTCCAGGCCATTGATGGGGCAGAAGATAGGTAGATTGTGAAGGATGACATAGTTACAGATGTCCACTTGTATACAGCATTACTCTGGCTTATGCTGGGGCTTAGAAAGCAGGGCAGTAACAGTCACCTGCTGCTAGATCAGCCCAGGGATTTCTTCTGTACGGAGCTGTCATAGTCTCAGGTGCTCCAGGCAACTGTAAGGTGATTTAGGTAAGCTGTTAACTCTCTGAGACCAGAAACAGATCCAATGTGGTAAGGCAACTTCCATGCCCATCAACACAGAACTGGGGGGGCATTAGATCTGAAAGTGATTCAGACTGCATAAAAGAGCCACCTTTTGCTGTTCCGCATGTGAGAACTCTTCTTGGCTAAAACAACACAGGTGGTGGTGGGTTTTATCCTTCTCTGCTTCATGTTATGGATATTTAAAGCAGTATTGCAAAAGCACTGACTGCAGAAGAAGCCATCAAAGTTAAGTACGGGAAAAGTTATGCAGGACAATTCTTTAAATACTTGTCAGTTTTAACTAAGATGAGTTTACCACAGAAGACTTTTCACAGCTTCAAAAAATGATGCTCAAACTTCCGAGACAGCAGACCAGCACGTACTTGTCTTGTGTCAGAGAGTTTAGGGCAAGGCACAAAGATGTTGTGGTTGTATTATTAAAATACTGTTGGCACATCACTCCCAAATAAGGCTGGATTTGCTCTATGCCAATGAAATTCTCATTCTCAATGGCCAGATCTATGTAATGGCTTCTTTGGTTTTGATCAGTAAAAGATCATATTTTGTGGTAATATGGTCAGCTGAAGTCAATATTTTACTACAGTGCAAAGGAAGTTTTTAACTGGAAAGAATAAAGCAGTGTTTATTGTACTCTACTGCTCTTTTATTTATGGTGGGGGTGTCAAACTCTTCAGTGGCAAGGTCTGAATTACGTACTCGGAGCTTGGATATCAATTCAGGGCTTCTCACTTCCTCTGCTTCACACACTGCTTCTACCACACAAACAGACAAGCACAACAGGATCTTTATTGAATAACAGCTCTTTTAGGGGGAGAATCTGCCACAGCAGCACACCACAAGCATTTCATCTCCATCCCCTGCTCCCTCGTGGTCCACCAGCAGCAAACGACTTCCTCCCACACATGACTTCTTTCTGCTGCAGGGAAGCAGAAAGCTTGAGCATGCAGCAGAAGCAAACTTCCCAGAGACACAGCCCTACTGGCAGGCTCTTCTCCCTGGCATTGACATGAGATGGGGAAGACCTCTTAGAGGAGCAGAGAAGGTCAGTAAGGGGAGCAACCTGTGTGGAACACTGAGGGAAGGGCACCAACTGCAGGAGGGAAGAGTTTAATGGTATACCAAGATCTTTTCCTGCTTGCACAAGGCCTTCAGCATCACTGTAAATAATATTCTTAATAAAGAGCCAATTAGCCTAACAATCTCATTACTATCCAGCATGCAGTGCAGAAAGGACTAGCCTACGGCGTAACTGAGCAAAGGCACATCCTCAGCTCCGCATTTCCTACTATAATGATGTAGGCATAAGGAGGCCTAAATAGATGTGCACAAGATAAAAAGCACAGAGAGCTGAGAAAATGGCATGTGACCTTATAAAGAAGGTGCCATGGCCTGGTGCTTTGCATTAACCCTTGTTAACAAAACCCAGACTAATGTGCTGCTATAACCCTGCATATACACCTTGAGCACCAACTCCCAGCTGACTGTGCCTAATGGTGGGCTCAGCACTGGGGTAGGGATATGCCCAGGACCAGAAGGGCTGAGGCATGGGAATAGCACAAGCTGAGAATCAGCACCAGAGCTGAAAGTGAGACCCCAAGCTTTCTGCAGAGCTGTGAGTGAGGATGTTGAGAGATAGCCTGAGCAGGGAAGATAGGGGATGAGGGGAAATCTGGCCATTGTGGGTGGCTGCGATTTCTTGAGAAAAGAACCTGGGATGGGAGATGCTTTGCCAAAATCATGCAAGTGTCATATGCACAGAGTCCATCCATGCTATGTGTGGCTCATCCTAGTATGGAAATTCACAGAGAATGGGATCTAGTGACAACAATAAGCTGTTAAACAAAATACCTTTGTCTTACATCCCTCCCTCAAACCTTGGGCTTCCATCTTTCCTTCACAGAACTGAGAAAAATGTCACACAGGCTGATTTTGGAATAGCTCACATGTAAATCATCCCCTTGGGCTTGAGCCTCTCATGCTGGGGTTCAGCCTGAGTGAATTTTTATAGCCAAGTTATAAACTTTTAAATGCCAGACTTAATCAAAGCTACTGAAATGGTCATTAGAGGAGTGGTTTAAGTGGCATAGCCCTGATATATGATAGTACAGAAAGAAGGCAGGTGGCTTGTCCATTGTGGACAGTCTATCTGGAAGGGAGGAGGGTCTGGTGGCTAGAAGCAGGCATGACAGAGACACAGATCTCTTTGAGTTTTGCTCTTGCCCTTGTGCTACTGCTCAGTGACCTCAAGCAAGTTCCCTTGGGCTGTGCTGCCCTGAGCAAACTGGTCTCAGACCAAAACCTGAGAGGAAAATGTGGCTCACAATGCCCTGGTTTCCCCAGCGTGCTAATGAGAATGTATATGTGTACCTGCCTCCCCTAGGGATGTCACAAGGATTGTTGGCAACATAGCCTAGGCTTTAACCTGCCATTGTGCAGACTCAGAATACTCAAATCTGAAAGCTCCATTTATGGCTCACTTAAAGCAACCACCCACAAAATCATACTGAATAATTACAATCACAGACACATCAGACACTGAAGACTCTAAAAGAATTTGAGCTCAGGCTTACAGGGAACTAATGCTGCTTTGCTCCTTAACAGAAGGTTCCAAAAAACTTTGAGCCCCCTTGACTTTGCAAGTTGAGGGATGCCCAGCGGGTTCCAGCTGTGAATCTGAGAGTCTCCCCCACTCCACAACATCTTTGTGGTCTAAGCAGAACTGGACAGTCATCAGTGTGAGAGCAGATGCTTGAACAGATGAATTATCTGAATGAAAACAGTACAGGAACTTTCAGGGTCTTCTTTCTAAATTTATTCAAGTATTAAACAAACAGAAACTACAGCATGCATCAGATACTTTTCTTTGTTGTACAACAAAAGTATGGACTTGTTTGTATTTGCAGCATTTCCAGCAACATCAGGCAGACTTGTCGATGTTATCCAGTTTTGCACAGTCACTAGAGTGTCGCATCATGAATTATTAAATCAATGCTTCGTGGTAATACATAATTTCTTATCAATTATTCATGCTAATGTGTGTGTAGTTTACTTAATTGTGTTATTGACGATCAAAAGTAATTTCCTGAAAATCCTCAAGGACAGAAAATTTAATCAGCGTAACTACTTTTCAGATGCAATGCTGTTAAGTATTCTTAATTTGCTCAACAATTCACTTATTTATGTACCTTTCTGGAGGAAATACGAGTTTAATCAAACAATTAGATTGAAGAGTTAGTGTACAGAAGGGCTGAAGTTCAACTGAATGCAAGGTAATTATGTTGAAATGAAGTTGGTCCTGCCTCTTTGGAGTGGAAATTTCATTCTAATCTTTTTTAGAACAGGGAGCACAAAAATATTATGATAGGGAAGATCCCCAGAAAACCAGGGATTTTCTCTTCTCCAGCCACTCCCCACAACAAAGCACATAGCCATAAATTTTATTTTGGTGGAAGAAAAAGGTTGCTGCTCCTATTAATACTAAGCCATAATTTGCAGCCAGAGAAGCCACCTCCACCTACAGTTTAGCAGAGCAGCTCCTGAAGCTGGAACACAAAGGTGGATCACAGACAACTTCATGTTCTCCCCTGCAATTAGGACAGTTCAGGATTGTTAAAGGAAACACATGGTATGGCAAGAGGAAAGAAAAATTACTCCATTTGATGAATGTGGGCCCTGTCAGACTTTATTTTGTACTTGGATTCAAGGACAGACCCAGCAATGCCCTCATGGCTTGTGTCCAGAAGACACAAATCCCACCCTGGGAGGAGTGCATGGTACCCTTCACTCCTGGAGCAATGAAGGTGCTTAGTGCTGCCAAATCACCCCCTGAAGATCGGGGCTTGCATCCTTCGAATGGGTGCTGACACCAAGCCCTACCTCAGGAAAAGGAATATGTGCACCAAGGGTATTGGAGAGTTCTGCAAGCATCACAGAAGCCCCAGGTTCTGTAAAGTTCATGGGATGAGATCGCAGGGGGAGAAAATTTTGCTGCCTATCTTACTCAGGACTGCTTTTCCAAGCACATTCCCAAGATCAGATCCTGTGAGAAGCCGAACACAGCCCCATTGAAAAGCATGTGCTCAGCACATTGCAGGAGGTCCTCAGTACAACATGGGGGATCAAAGCTGACAGGAATCCTTCCAGTAGCCTCCAGGTTTCTTGGTCAAGTCTCAAAGCAATGTTATCACCCTGTTCTTCAGGAACATCTGAGGACAAGACTAAGGAGTCTGCAAAAGGCACCTGAGAAAAGCAAGTCTATGTCACTAAGTTTGAATTTGCATGTGGGTTTCACATGGAAAAAATGTGGGGCACCCCACATCAAAATATCTGCTCCAGAGCATCAGACCTTAGTCTGCTTTGCTTTGGGAAATTTTGCATCAGAGATAAGACTGCATTTCCTGAGGCATCAATTTCTCATTTGCACAGTGCCCGTTTTGTTACAATTAAGACATTTTCATATCAGATTCATTACAACAAGCCTTCAGTGAATGGAACAGTCTGATTTTGGATGGCATAAAGGAATATCCTTCCAAGCTTTATTTCCTCTTTACTGAAAACAAAACATGCAAGGACATATTCGCAGTGTTGCAATGCAGGATTATTTTGTTTTCTAGTCTTTCTTTCCAAGAGACTGATGCTAAAATACCTCCAGCTTTGTGCAGATTTAGACACAACTGCACTCTCCATTAAATACCATTGTTATCATTTGAAGCTATGAATGCTGCTCTGGAGTCAATGTCTTTTATGTCTAACCCAGGGAATGGCAAGAGTAACAGACTAATGTTCACATAGAGACTAGTGCAAGGATTTTATTCACAGGTAAACTGATCTCAGCAATCTCCGAGTAATCTACTCCACGGAAAGTTTCATTTTCAGGGGAAAAAAGGGAGAAGGAAAAAATCATGAAGATGTTCATTGTATTTTCTGCTTCTCTTACACCTGGGATAGATTGGGTTGAAGTCAAATGCCATCAGAAAACAGCAGGCCAAATTGGCATATTCCTGCAGATTCCTTCACCTTTGCTGTGCACGGTGGGGTAAATGATGCCTAGATGCCTCTCCTGCCCCAGACCTCACATCTGGAAGCGCTGCCCTGCTGCCAGCCCTCTATCTCATGCAGGATAGGAAGCCAAGATGTGCAGGAGCAAGCCAGGATCCTGGGTGTTTCTGTGTCCCTGGGATGTGGAGCAGAGGAGCTAAAAACAGTTTCACAAATGTTTCTAAACACAGATAGTGACAATAAATCAGGGGAAGGAACCTGCAGCAGTGCAAGAGAAGCAAGAGTGCATGAAAGCAGCCACATGGATTTGCTGGGTCCTTGGTGTCCCCATGATGTCCTGGTGGGGCACAGCCACACTGCAGTTCACCCCGTGGCAGAGCCCTGGCAGCAAGTCCCTGCCCTGAGCTGAGGGGCTGGCACCAGTCCCGTCTCATACGCTCTTCTCCCCTTCCATGTGCTCCTTGGCTGGAGGAGGCTGCTTGTCCTGGGTGCCCTCGGGGCCAGGTTTGGTGGGAGGAGTGGGGCTGCTGCTGGTGGCTGGCAGGAGGTTGGCAGACTGGAGCACAGCCTCTGAGTGCTCCCTGGCCTTCATACGCAGTGCAGCCACGCTGGCGGTGCGGTTGCTTTGGCAGCCATAGGTGGGCAGGAAGGAGAGGCCCATGGGGTCTGGAACGCAGCACGAGCACAGAGGGCTCCCTGGGGAAGAAGGAGACAAGGCACCATCACTGATGAGGAAGCTCTGACTGTTCCCACCATGGTCAATATGGAGAGGGCAGAGATGGGGTTAGGGTCTCAAATGGCAACAACTCCCTCCCCTGTAGACCTTTAGTGGGTACATAGGTGTTCTCTGGATCAGGACTAGAAAAGACAGATCCTGCTCTGTGAAGGATCTTACACTGAGAGTCATCCAGGGACAAGCAGAGTGAGTGAGGCCAAGCAGAGTCAGAAATGAGCAATGAAGTTTAGATTACACATGAGATTTACCCATGTCATGGTTTAAGCCCAGGCAGTAAATTAGAACTTACCCCCCCCTCC
>JAVHNF010060733.1:26902-46968 GCA_034783455.1 Micropsitta finschii | reverse complement strand
TTTCTTAAGGGTTCAATGATTATTCCAGCTTTCTAATTACCCCTCAACTCCAGCTCAGCCCTTAATGATGTCCTGGCTGTCAGGCAACTAGTTTTAAAGAAAGATCAGTGGTTACTCACTGTCTACAAGGAATTTCCTGCAAGTGTCTTTGGTGTTTGTAATGGGAAGCTTCAAGTCTTCAGTTAGCATAAGGAAATGATTCACCTCAAATTTTACTGCAAAACTCATATAAAGACGTTTAAAGAAAAGCATTGAAGAGAGGTGAACTATATTATAAATAGTTTGAATGACTAGAAACTATTTGGTACAGATATAAATGTATCTTACTTCCTTTGAAATGTAGTATTACAGTGGGAACTACTACTAGTTAAGGCTTAGTGCCTGAAGATAATCACTTACGTGCATGACCAGCACTAGACCCTTGGCATATATTTGTGGCAGCAGGTTTCTAGCTTTTCCTTGAAGGAAACTTTATGCTAAAGAAATTAACAAAAAATATGTACAAGTTACTGGATCAAATAAAGCCTTTGTTGACACACAGTATTTAAGATAAATCTTGATGTGTTAATAGGGAAAAAGACTGAAACTGTGCTTACAGGTGAACATAATTATTTAATTCTTCTGAACCAACAGAACAAGCACTACGCATCTATTCCTGTAGTCTGATTCCTATAGAAAAGGATTCTTCATTTCTTTGTTAGACCATTAAAGATTCTACTTGCAAGAGGGCTAGAAGTGAAGAGGCTCCTGTATTGCAGAGGGACACTATCAACAAATTACCGGTCTTGGTATTATTTACTATGACACACTTTTCTGTCCTAGGAGGTAAGATAAGCTTTCCTCTGCTGTTACATGAAGGGGCACACTGTATTTGATCTTCAAACATTCATAATCAATCTCCTTGCATGTTTCCTTTGAGGCAGTAACATTGCAACCAAGAAAATAAAGTTCTTACATATGGCTAGACAACTGTTCTTGTGACATGACCTGTAGACTGCTAAACTCTATTTGGCTTCTCTCGCATAACCTGAATAAGGTGAGCATTTTAGTAACATGAGTCCTCTAGGATGCCTTTACCAGGCTGATGCACATTAAGCCAACTGTACTCAAGTATTTTATTATTGCTTCATTCTGTAATGTTACCTGTATTGTCTTTTCTTTAAAACCCAGCTCAAAGTGAATTGCTAATAATCACAAGCAAGCTCTGTGTAACCACTGCCTATGTAAAGAGTTGCAAGGGTAGACTTAAATTTTTCTAGGGGTTAGCTGAAAATTAGTAACTTGTTCAGTGAAGCTTCACTATTGGTGTTCCGCTATGCTGAGCGGGTACTAAGAGTTTGTAGTACTTGGAGGAACGTCCCTCCTCCTTACTTAAAGATCTTGTGATTAACAGAAGCAGGGAAAAAAACCTTCAATTGGTACAAAAAAAATTTATTTAAGCATTCAGCTCAAATACATGTAATCAAATCTTTGACCATAGAAAAATAGACTGTTCCAAGATACACTTTAAGCCCAGTTGTAGCCCTCACAGGATCTTCACAGTTCAATTTGAAACACCTAGAAAACACTGCAAGTACTAACACCACTAACAAGTGGTATTGTACAGTGCCTTAAAGAGGATTAAAAGAGAGCATAATGTTCCATAGAAATGCCACCCTTAGCTTGCACATCATGGAAAATTAAGTAAATTTAATGATTAAATAGTCAATCACAAGTATACTACAAGTTTTACTTACTGTTTGAGCACTGTTAACAGTCTTGTTTATATCTGTGTTCCTCAGTACTAGGCAAGAATTTTCAAGTCTTGGGTAAAATGCTTTGAACTGGTTTTCCAGCTGAGTTACCCAAACACTTCCCACCCCCTTCATTCCTGCCTCCAAGCTACTGAAAAAGAGGGAAACTCAGCAGATAGATAGATACCATTTAGCAGAGCAGTTACTAGCAGAGCTGGCTAACACTATTAACTAAGCAGTCATGTACCATTGGTCCTGGAAGTGGTTCTGTAAACCTCAAGCTACTATAAGCTTGTAAGATGCTGTTTTGTAATCCTAATTTGAAGTTGAACCTCTGTTTAGTAAGTACAATGTAGACATCTTAAACAGGTCCGGCCAAGGGTGTAGCAAGGCTACGTGATTACCTTGTTGAAGCTGAACAGAGCACATGACATTTCCGGAAGCGCTGGTGCTCTCAGCCTCCAGTTCCAGCAGCCAGGACAATTTTTTTCCCTAGTCTACAGAATCTCTCGTATAGGATCTTTCACCACATGAGCTGGCAACACAGTGATATCCTCCAGTCTACAAGGGAAGTTATGGCAGAATTAGCAAGCTAAATAGACAGCTGTCACTTCCCCCTTCTCCTCAGGTGAACTTAGCTGACCCTGAAGGATGTTAATACAAATGCTAGAGCTTAAAAAGGCAAAGTGTGTCACCAGATACATTGGAACTCACAAATTACTTCAGATTCTTCTTGAGAACTGATTTAAGAATGCACCTCTTTGGCTTTCAAATCTATATCTAGTTTATCCTCAGCAGATGGCCTCTGCAGTGGACATGCTGTTTTGGGGAAATATGCAATTCCTTTTCAGCAGGTACAATGAGAGATCTAGTTTTCTAAACCTGCAACTCAACTGGTAATTTTTCACCTTGAGGGCTACCATGGTTCTGACTATAGCCTTGGAGCTTGTAAGCCAGAATTCACTGTATGCTGCAAAAAGTGTCTCCTTGTAAATGGCAGAGTTGTGCATGGATGTTAAACTGAGAATCCATGCAAAATATGGCTGCAGCTCAGTCCGGTTTTAAAATTAATTCAGAGTTGCATAATGAAGTCATCCAAGACACTAAGGAGTCAGTTAACAAAGCTTTTCGGGCCTTTTTCTTACTGAGCCAAAGCCAGAAAGATGAAGGAAACTAACCTAAGTACTAGTGGCAGTTTCTCCTCATTCCCAGGTGAGTGTACTCTGCTAAAAGCATGCATCCTGACAACAGTGTTAAGGAAGTACACATCAATGTATAGTCTTCAGCTTTTATCCTTTATTACATACACAGCAAAGAAGGCAGCATTAGACACACGCAGAGTGTGTTACATCCATTCCGCACACAGCACACGCACGCACACACGCATACACACAGCCTTAAAAAAAGTGTCTGTGATAGGAACATATTATAAAGGTGGTGATCCTTATCTCTAAGCCCCTGAGCTTTTCCTTATAGTTAGGTGAAAAGGCCATGAACAAGTCCTTTCTTGCTCTGTAAGTGCTTTGTGCAACAATGTCCATAGAGGTCATAAACAAGTCTTTTGGGAAGAGCGACATGAATGTCTTACTCCCATGTTCTCAGTCTCTTACTGCCACTTTTGCACCAAATAGTTTCCAGTTATGTTTAGTTGCCACACTTGGCTAATATAGCTCTTGTTCCTGTGATTGAAGTGAGGATTGGTTCTACAGATCACAGATGAAATGCAATCCCCTCTTTCTCTCAAGAGATGTCATCTTGGTGATACTGTAGGACTGGAGAAGTTACCAGAATTCCGTGGGGACTGAAGAGGCACAGATGGAGAACTGGGAGACAGTTTTCTTGGGCTGCATAGGTCACCATTGTGCAGCTTCCACAGCAGTTCTTCATTTTCCATTGACAGGCGCTTGTTCACTTTTGATTCTTTCTCCAGTGACTCCTGTAAAACAGCTTGCTCCGTAGACAGTTGCCTGCAAACATAACATAAGATCTGCATGAGAACATGAAACCCAAGTTGGAGGTTACAGTACTGAACTTAACTGCTAAAGAAATGTTTGAAACTGCACAAGCTCCTGGCTGACTTACAACTACTTTACTTTCTTAGAAGGAAGATTTATCTTGTTCTCATCCTTGCTGGATTTAAACTGGTAGCTTGCAGAAAGCAGGAGAAAATCCCAGTAAGAAACATCCTTAAAGGTCAGAAAAAGCATCTGAAAAGCACGACTTGTTCTACTTGCATGAACAGAAGCTTTTAAATGGCCATCCTGGAACCTTCAGGTCTTATTGTAGGCTCAGCTTTACATAGAGGCTGCACTTCTGAAGTTTCCTTCAAACTGGAAGAGTTTGCCCATCCAGTTAAGCAATAGTTGAAGTTGGATGGATCTTGGACTCATGCATGTCAGTTATTTCTATTATTGCTAAATAAAACACACCGGTCTTTTCACTCATCTAAACTGGGGACACATCACTCAACTGACATGGTTAAAAATAAAATCAGGTTTAGCTCACAAGCCTGTAATACCTAAAGAGCCAATCCATGGTAAGATTATATTTTAAGCAGACTTTTCTTCCCCAAAATACTGGTTTGCGGCACTGAAGAACATACCAAGCCTTTAACCCCTTACGATCTGTTCCTGCTTGTTCTCCTACATAGGAATGCACATGTGCAGAGATCCAAGTGGGGAAGAAAAGAGAAGTGTTCTACAGAGGGCCACAAAATCCCAGTCACTAATTAAACAGAATTTTCTCTTTGGTCACAGAAACACCTTCTCCTGGTTCATAACAACATCTAAAAGCTCACAGATATTTTTCACCTTGAAAGCTCCATGTGTTTGTCCATCCGAGCTTTTAATTCTTCATTTTCTTGCTGAACCTTCTTTAATTTATCCATTAAGATTGTGTTGTTCTCCAGCTTAGGAAAGAAGGTCACAGTTTAAAACAAAACCCATACATGCACTCATCAAGACAGATAGTGACTGAGCTATGACAGATGTTCGTAATCTGGAGTTTGCAGATCTTGTTACAGTAAGTGCAAAAGCCTGGAGTAATGTGAGGCAGACCTGCTATTGTGGCTTCATGTTCTGTAGCAGTCAAACAGAGCCTGCATACCCGATCCTTTCGTAACACTGGCATTCTGCTCCTTGTGCCAATCAGATGTCAGCAAAGGAGGGTTGGATGAGGGATCTGCTAGTTAACCAGCACGTTCTGGACACCTCTGCCAGGAACAGGCAGGAGTTTTAGAAGCTGCTGCAGGCAGAAGACTGTCGAGAACCTGCATGCTAATCTGACAAATTCCACAACTCCCCTATGGAAACAGCTCTCCTGCCTGCTCTCCTGATTCCACTTTGTTGCTGCAGGATGTTGTCTAAAGGAACAAACAGTGATTAAATAGTTGGATGGGCCAAGGGCTTTATACTGTGACCAGAGTCTGTCAAATATGATGAAGGTTTATTAGTGATTTACTGGGAACTGTAGACAAGGGCAACATATGCTGTGCAGTACCAAACAACTGACATGAATATAGTCCTTCTTATCCAGAAGTCTTGCTGTACTTCCCCATTAAAATCCTGTTTAAGCAGCATTCAACTGCCCTGCCCAGGGTAAGGACCCTGTCCTGCCACAAACTAGAGCATGCCAAATAATTACATACTCTTCCCCCAAAATTAGTTTCCATGTGGAATTATGCACAGATCAGGAGCAAGTCCACACAGGCAAACTTAAAGATAACAGCTAAAATGATTGTCCTAATCTAAGTAACTCTAGATTAAAACATTCCATTTCATATTTGACCTCTTGTTTAATGAGTATCATTTCCATGTTAACGTTTTCCTGACAGTGCAATCTATCCATACCACTCAAGCAAACATAGTAGGTAAGGATTTTTTTTCCCTAGAGGATGAAGGACATGTGGAAAGGACATGTGGAAGAGGCTCTCAGATAACCCTGGTCTAACCTAGCAGTAGTTTATGCAAACCAGTAGTTGCCTTAAGAGGTTAAAAGGTCATTTACAGCATCTGGTGATTCTTTCCCCCTCTTCACCCTACACCTGATGCAGTTGTAATTGTACAACATGCAGTGTAAGCATGTCCCATCACTGTTTCCAGTTTCCTTTTAAACAAAGGAATTAATCCTCATGCATAAGCCTGACCAGCCCGAGTTCATTATCAGAACACAACTCAGACATGGTCCCCCCTGGGAACACTCACCAGTTTCTCCATTTTCATTAGCTTTATATCCTGCTGGTGGAGTTTCTCATTCTTGATTTCCAGCACTGCTTTCAGGCTCTCCAGCTCCTGTTCCAGGTACATAATCTGTGGGTTTTTCTGAAAGATTTACACAGAGTTTGCTTAGTTCCCTGGATTTCAGAACAACCTGAGTGTGTCTCTGCTGTTTAGAAAGGGCAAGAAAATAAACACGGTAACAACAGTTACTTGTTCTAAGCAAAATCAAGTCAAAACAGTTTAGAATAAAGAAGATCTGGTATCACTTTCCCCTCTGATTTTGTGTGTCCTTCAGTGTAGATGGATGGCTGCAGTTCTCCGTAGGTGCTGTTCAGAAACACTTCATGCACAAACATGAAACCCTTGTGAGTCAAAGCCAGCACTAAAGCTGTCACAGCAAAACTTGTTTTTCAGGAGTGCCCCAAGGCTCCCTTTAAGGCTAGGAGTTCCAAAATCTATTTCATATTACTCATAACCCATCCCAAGAAGTAATTACAAGTAAACATTTGAAGAGTTTCCAGATACAGGAATGGTTCGGAAAGCACCAGAAATTGAGAGCTGTGGACTTAACTGCAGCTGATTTTCCCTGGTTTGAGTCCAAATGTAGCTGGTTCATAAGCAGAAATTGAAAACTCTTGGGTTTACATTCTTCTTAAGGCCCAGCGATGCAATTGCACTTAAATATCTTGCCCTGCTGTACATCCATGTACTGCACAATACAGGAAGCTAAGGCTTTCTTTCCTATTTTTCCTGGTTTTTATTGTTGGTTTTGGGGAGGAGGAGGGGAGCGGGACATGGCAGGGTCAGATCTGGTTTCCTCAAGGACCTCTTTTCCAGAGTAAGGACCCATTCGAACACTGCAGAGTAAACAACATTCTCTACATTGCAAAGGCAAAGTCACAGGCAAAAATTAGGAAATGAAGAGAACTAAAGCACGTGTCAATCCATTTCCAGGTAATGGAATAAAGAGAAATCAACCAGTGATTAAGTGTGTTGTGCAACCGAGTTTATCTTTGAAAACAAACAGAACTTGTTTCAGCACACTTGGGTAAGAATATTGGTGTACTGCGTTTTGTAACAGATCCACTGCTGTGTCAGAAACCCAGCACTGGGAGGGCAGTGCCTGCAGTTTTGTGGGGCACAGTCCCTCAAGGACAGAGCCAGCAGCTCTCACTGGTAAACAAGGCCTCATCACCTACACGTTTCATTCCCCTGCCTGTTTTTGAGGACTGCAGCATTAGCGATTCTCGTGTAACTCCTACTTCCGAAGCGCAGGTGAGGGCAGGGTGTGCTGTGATGCACTGCCTTGGAGGAGGAAACAGACAACCTGAAGTTTGTTCCTCCCTTTTGTGGCTTTACACGGAATCCAGAAGCTAGCAAAAAAAAAATGATCCTGAGAAGTTTAAATGCAGCTTACAATATCCTCAAAACTCAATTTTCTCTTGCCCTTCTCTGCCCTTAAGATGGTCTTTTTAAAGCTAAACTTGAGCCATCACATCAGCAACTCATAGAAAAACACAGAGCCTGATAAAAAGACTGAAAGGCACATGTAAGATTTTAGCAAAAAAGCTGGGAATATCCAGTGACTGGATATAAGGCTGGAGAGCTGGAAATAACACCTCTGCCTTCAAAGGGCTGATGGGAATCCAGTAGTGCAGGATTTGTGTTTAGTACAGAAGAACATACTGGATGAAATCTGTATTTTTCCATAGAGAAGCATCAAGCTTATGATGTGTCTCACTGTACATTTGCAGCTATGTAAAGGCACTTGACTATTACTCCTTTAATTAAACAACACCTGAGCATGCATAGGGAATACAGTTCAAACTCCCAAACGCAGTGTACAACAGGGTCTCTTTGGTATCATCTTGCCCAACTGTAGCTACATACTGTGGTTGCAGATTCCTGCAGCAGCAGTTCTATCCTGCTAACCTTTATAAGCGGTTAGAGAGGAAAAATATAAATTCCAGAGAAAACTAGGGCAACTTCTACTAGAAGCACTTTAAGTGAGTTTTTACGTGTGGAATTTCTCTTGGTGGGATATGCACTAGTACTGGTATTCCGGTTATTTCCATGAACTAAAAAGAGAAGCACATTTGTGTCTAACTCTCCCAGTGCATGAGAAACCTCTCTCAGAGCACACTGCTGACCCAGGAGCATCACAGAACACAGCAGCCTTGGGAGAAAAAGCAGGACAAAATGAAAGTTTACCAGAAGAATAAATCAGCAGTGAACCAATGTTTGAATAAATGCATTAAAGACTTAGGTACAGGAGGCGAGTTTTGTCACAGTGATATAAGCCCACACGGGTCATAGCGCTGTTAAAACATTTATGGACTGTCCAGAATACAGCTATGGTTCTTCACGCATGTAGGTCTTCAATTTAACTTGGGCTGTAACTTATACCACTGACCAACAGCTTCACAGATTCATAACGGTAAAGTTCATACCCAACATTGCAGTGCTTGAGAAAAACTTTTGGCAGGCGAGCCATCTACATGAAATGAAGCATGGGTGCCTCATCTGTCTTGATTGCAAAACCTTTCATATGCATTAAATAAACCTGGGCTTGCAAGAGCTGCTCATCTGCATTACTTTTGAAGATCAAGACTTACAAGATTGGCTTTCTCTTTGGCTACTTGTTTTTGCTCTTCTAATTTCAACTTCTCACTCAGGGAGTCATTTTCACATTTTAATTCATCGATTTTTTTCTGCAATGAAAAGACAGGCTATAGTTAGGGCAAGAATTCAGTGCACATCTCCAAACTGCCTCTTCAGTTTCAGACTGTTGCAATGACCCCAACCCTTAACAAACCTCTAGCGATTCCTGCTTCTCCGTAAAGGAATCTTCAAGCGACTTCCTTTCAGATTCATGAGCACTCTTGAGCTCTGCAACACATTCATTTTTGCAGATTTTTAATACCATGTAAGACACGAAGATTCTTGTTGAAAAGCCAGCCAATACA
The DNA here is from genome assembly GCA_034783455.1 of Micropsitta finschii. Lineage (NCBI taxonomy): Eukaryota > Metazoa > Chordata > Aves > Psittaciformes > Psittacidae > Micropsitta > Micropsitta finschii. The sequence goes on along the minus strand of JAVHNF010060733.1, from coordinate 38,052 downwards.
CATACGCACAGATGTAGTCAGTGACAGCACGGAAAGAACATTTATCATCCACTCATCCAAAGCATGTACAAAGTATCAGATTTATTGCTGCTTCCCATTTGTTGCTTGCCCCTTGCATATCTATTTCATTACCTGACTCTGTCAATTTCGAAAGCATTCAGCTGCATGCATTGAGCAGGAGCCACATCTGACAAAAGCTGAGTTTCTGAAGGGAAACACAGCAAAAGCTGAAACTATCCTCCTGCAAGCTTCTAGAAACACATTTCCTTTCCCATTTTGGAGGTGCCATACAGAGGAGTTTGCTCTTTGACTGCAATGGAAGCATCATCAGTTTTGATAATGCAGAAGTATCACTGGAAACTTGGCCATCAGGTGAGTTGGAGGGAGGATGGAAAGCATCAATTAGATGCAGTACCATTTAACACTGAGCACACTCACCAAGCCCTCCCTGATAAACCACCTCTGTCCCTGTAGACTGTAAACAGTGTGTAGTATTTCTCAACATTCCCAAGTCAGTCTGGAAAGCACACAACACTACGCATCCTCAAATTCAGTTCCGAGGTGCTCCTTATAGAACTTGGCGGGTGGGAGCAATTACTCATTAACATGAGATCTTGAGAGCAGACTGCGATTCAGACACTTTTTACTGAAAGAAAAGTTTATCTCCACTCTTAAACCATTTTCCAAGTTTCATTCATCTACAGGTCACGATTATTTCTGTATGCAAAATGAGACTGATTTCCAAATGAAGGAATTCAGCCGAGGTTTTTAAAGACAGTTGACTGCCAAGAATAATGAAGTGGACATATGGATGGAAAAGCCTGAATATTTCTGCTTGTGACTAGCAGTACTACAGCATTTATATTTGAACACAAAATACTTGCCTGAAAAAGAGGATTCATACTCCTTTTTCAGCTCCTCTACTTTTTCTGAGTGGCTCCTTTCAAGTTCCAGCTTAAAGTTTTCATGTGTGATATTTAAATTGTCCACCTGCAACATGACAACATGATTATTTCCCCTTACATGTGTCAACCCTCATTTAAAGTATTGTTCCTTAAGACTTTATGCAGTGCATAGAGTACATTTTAAATCGTCTAGGAAGCACTTAACAGATGATCAAATGAGAAGCTAAGCCACATACAACACTCAGTAGATGAGAACAATGCCTTACAGTTACCAACTACCAACTGGTAGTTGCCACTACCAACAGGTTGATGTATGCATCTCTCACACAAATGGAGTTGTTGCAAAGCAAGGTCCAGGCCAGGTGTGTTTCTGTAAATCTTAAAACTCAAGCTGCCTCAAATACCCAGTGGAGGTCTGTAAGCCACTGAAGCTTGCAGGACACAAGGAATCCCCACCATGTTTAAATACAAGCTTAAGATCTGGACAGCTTAGTGCAGTAGTAAGTGCATAATTGCAATGAAGTGCAGTTTTGCATTAGATGAAAATAACTCCATTATTGGCAAATCCATCATTCTGTGAAGGCTCGTGGATAGCAAAGCAATTGCTAGAGAACACTTCTACTTCAAAGGTTACAAACCTGCTCCTGGAGCTGCGCTTTGTACTTCTCAGCTTCTTCAATGCATATGCTTTGGAGTTTCTCACATTCTGCAGTGTAAAACTGTTTAAGCCTCTCCTCCAGCTCAGCCAAATCATTGTGATGTTGCTCATTTAACTTCTGCAAAAACCCTTCATAAGCAACTTGCAGTTCATTCCTGTCTCTCTCCAATTTCTCACAAGCTGCAGAAGTGGTTACTAAAGATGTCAAAACAGAAAAAAAGTAATTGGGTCAAGTTCGATGCTAATTTCACCATCTTCGTTACAAGTATTAAGGATACAAACGGCACAGCAACATGGTTGTACATAGAGAAACATAATTTATCCATTAAATGAGTGCCTCCTCCAAGGGCGCACAGAAAGATCTCTGCAAAAATACTGACTTCAGTGTTTCTTATGCTGAGAATTAATTGAATCTAGTTAAGCCAGGAACTTACACAGAAAGCACAAATGTGATGGTTTGTCATGACAAAGAAGAATGAATGTCTCACGAGACACTGGAGTGCTGCAATAAAAAAATTAATTGGATTTGCTACTTCACCTAATTTGATTCCACTTCAGAAGCGTATTTATCAGAGTACTTCGCTTTTTGATATATAAACCACTTAGCTAGATTTGAAAGTCTTAATGTCCTGAAGACCATCCACTCAACATGTTACACTCAGACATGTGGCACAGAAGCAGTTCTAGCCTGACTTGGGCTGCCCAATACAGAACTGCCAATCTAAAATGTGCTAACATGCGTGTGCCCAAGATATTTAAATATATGAGATATGGAACAGTTTCAGGCAGAAAGTGCAAGAGTATCAATAGAAAAAGAAAGAAATGCCATGTAGTTCTCTTTACATTTATATTAACACAGGCCAGCTACGACTGCCTTTGTTTGTCTCCCCAGATCTGCAGCTAATTACAAGACAAGACAGAAGTTAGTAACTTGTACTTTTGAGTTTGAAATTTAGCATTCCTGACTCCAGCGAGACAGGCCCAAATAGGAAGAGTCCTTTTCCTACTGTTAATATGACTGGAGCAAGTGCCTCATGCAGTTCCAGCTGCACCTAAAGCCTGGAAGCAAGGTGGAACAGGACCTCCAACACAAGCGTAGGGTCATTGAGCTTATGTAAAACTGCTTCTGTACAAACTGTAGTGCTTGGGTTGAAAATAAATGAGTCAGATGAGTGTCTGCTTAAGAGAAAAATCAATTGAAATGCTAACTTGACCTTCGGTCAAACAGGGGACAAGTCACACGTACATGCACTTTACAGCAGCTGGGCACATTGCCTGAATAGTCCAAATACAAACTCAGTGTAAAGTCATGGGAAGATTCAAGGATTTTTGTACAAGCAGTACAGTAAGTTCTCATCACAGCTGTGTCTGAGCCTTAACATACGGAAATCAGTGTCTTCAAGGACGGATTCCCAAAGCAGTACAGGGCTAGGCTCTAGGGAAAGCAGCCTGCCCCTGCAGAGTGCCTTAAGGTACACACATGTGAGATTGCTTCTTTGCTACAGCTCATTAAATGCAAGTAACTCGATGAATGATACTGGCAGTCTCTTTTAAGGAAACTGTAAAGAAGTCTTGGCCCTCCTGCCATCCCCTGGAACCTGCGGTTGACCTACAGAGTGTAAAAGCATAAGCTGGACTGCATGGGAATCAATATGTGTGTGCGTCTATCCGAATTAGTTTTAACAGCAGGCTTAGCTCTGCACTAGGTCTGTGTGAGAGAGCTGCTGATCAGGACAGATTTAAGCCAAGATGCTCATCCCATGACTGGCAACGATGCAACTCAGGGCTCAAATGCACCACAACATTCTGTGTGAGCCAGGCAGATTCCAGTTTCCTATATTTCCTATACCACCACCAAGGAAGGGTTTTTTTTACTGCCCTGTTTTTACTGCTTCCACAAATCCGTAAAAAAATTAGCATTCACACTTCTATCACATTGCATTGGCTTAAAGTTATTGAACATACTACTCTACATTGTCAGGTTTTGGGGAAGACTAAACGATATAGGTAGGGGACATTATTTTACAATGAAAGGAACCAGGCGGCGAGCCAAAAGGGTATTACACTTCCGACCACATGCAGAATTCATCTCACCCTCTCTAGTCGAGTAAGAGGAGTATAGCTAAGAAGCAGGCAACTCCTATGCCTCATTTGTGAGAACTGTAGCAAGATCTTCAAATGATCCACTTTAAAACCAACAAAGGAAGGAGCAAGCATCCAATTCTTTATTTATAAAGCCAGAGCCATTCCTTTGCTTCCATTTAGCCAAAAGAATGTGCTGCTTATCACCTTATCTTCAAACATGGGCACACAGAACTTCAGATGATGCAAAACACCTCATGCAAAAGCAAATAGCAAACCACGCCTTTGTCAAAGAAAACAGACACATCAGCTCTCCTTGGGGCAGTCTGCAGCTCACATTCAGGAGAACACTAATGTTACAAAGGCAAACAAAAGCTTCAAACTGGCATTGCCAGTTGAACGCTGTGTTATCTGGAGGGTAACACCTGGCCTCCCCAGAGCTGGTGGCTCCAATGCTTTCTTGCACATCACAAGCCTGACCTAACTCCCTGCCATCCACACAAGGAGCGGAACCTGCACACAACCAGTGAGCCCCTAGTGTTACAGCAGTGTGAGAAACTGCACGTGTGAAGCTTCAGCAAAAGCACCCACTGAGAAGCTGTCAATTTGAAATCATGAGACGTCCTTTAAACCAACATCTGCCCCGTACTTGAGATTCCGGTGTCTGCAGCAAATACTTTGCACAGCCCCATGACTTTCCAGACTGAATCATGTCTTTTACGACTTTACATTGCCTTAAGAGAGGGACAAGCCATGAAAAAAAAACCAATTCCTTAGTCTGGCAATTCATCCACTGTAAGGAGATGCTGCAGAACTCCTGACTAACCAACCCTGATGGCTACTCAAGAGTTTTCTCATTGAACTGCTGCTTGATCTTGAACAAAAATCTGTAACGGGAACATGTGCCTTTCCAGCAGAACACACAAAATCTCTACTTCAACTTCTCATCCACTTCAAAAACACCTGAAGGGCACACTTCAGAACTTTTGTACACAACTACTGTGCTTCCTTTCCTTTATTTAAGTGCTTCTCTCTGCAATTCCACATCTACATTATGTGGATTAGAACATTAGAACAAACCACAGAACTTAAGTAAAAAAAAACCCCAACAGCACTTGAGAGAAAAATCAAGCCATAAAAGATGAAGAGATGTACCATCATTTATCCATTAAGTTGTTCAATCTCATCTGCAACCCTAGGCAGTTTTAAGCTTTAAAGATGGAGCACGTGGAATGGAGTACTTGTCAGCCAGAAGCAAGATTTACTTCGTTAGTCAAATAACAAAGCCATTAATATTTGTCCCCGCTTGGTTGCCCCAGCCTCTCCTCCCAATCAGACAACACTGTCTCTCCTTCTATTATTACAACAGGAAGCAATATTAATTTGTAATTTTAGGCTTCCTAACACCTGTTTATCATAAATGAAGAGCCTGCAAATTTGGCAATAACGTATCTTCAGATCAGAAACATTGGTTTTGATGTGAAAAATTAACATTCATCTGTAGTAGCTGACGGTGGCCACCTGCATCTTGGGCATTTCATTACAAAGCTCTGTATGTGCCAAGCCATAAAACCAAACGCCTGAGAAAGAAGAGTGTGAAGAACCAGGCACGTGGCAACTCCCTGCAATTGTGCAAATGGCAGCAGATCCAAACCGCATGAACAGCAGCACCAGCTCAAGGAGAGGACTGCAGGAGTTGCCTTGGTATTCCCAAGAGACCTATTTCATATTTTCACTAGAAGCAGGCAAGAGACAAAACCTCACAATTGTGCAGTACCTCCTTCTCACAACACTTAGGGTTTTTTTCTTATTTTAACTATAAAACATTCATCATCTAATTCAGTCCTTACAGCTAAACTGCTTACATAAAAACATTTTTCAGCTTGAATTCCATAAAGGTCATCATAACCATAGCTCTAAGATAAACCATAATGGATCTTTTTTTCTTGAATCCTGAATTAAATTGTTTTGAAACAACAGCTATCTTCATAAAATAGTCTAGGTCACTCGCTGCTCTAGTTATGATTTATGAAATGCCATTAGACTGTCTGAGATTTTGAAATAGAGGTCACTACAACAGTAAACTAGCAGCATTTTAATAGACGTGGGGGATATGAAAAGGGGTAATTACCAGAAAACATCGAGTATTTAGCACGGTGTTACTTTATTGCTCTTTGTTATTTCACACTGCAAGATCTATTGTGTATGTTCCACTGATCACTAAGCTTACTACAGACACAAAGGCTCATTTTCTTCTCCATATTTTTTTCTTTTGTTATCTAGCAATTAATTGATGCTTTTGGCAGATTCTCAATATTGGAAATTCTTCTACCAAAAGAGGCTTTCAAGTTTACGACCAAGTTTCTCTTGGTGTTACTTCTATAATATAAGCTACTCCAGGATGTTAAGCCACATTTCATGGTTTTGTTCTTGGGCAAGTTGAAAAGAGGCAGGTAGCCCAAAGAAGCATGCTGTAAGCTACACTGAAGTGGGTATGGTTGAATGCACGTGTGAAATGTTCACATACCTGCCAGAAAGTAAGCTCCTACCCTCTAATGCTGCAAACACCACAGTGCCAGGACGCAGGCAAGTGTACGACCTGTGGCAAGTTAGGCTCTGCCTCAAATGATTGAAACGTCCACCTACTATTAGGTGTTCTTAGGGATCGCCAAAACCTGAAAACCAAACCACACTCACTCTATCTGTCCATAAAACACAACAGCCTTCTTTAACCCAATCTCCAAAACATTCTAAAGGTCATTTATTAATAAAAAAAATGGCATGAAGGTATTTTGAGGAAAATATTGCTTACAAATGGCAACAGCAAATGGAGGGGAGAGACAGGGGTCAGGCATTTGGCTGGCTGCACTGGATACACACAAACCTCTCCAGCCCACCGGAAAATGCTCACAAGTGGCAATTTTCAGCAGGCCAAGGCAGGCATGTGCTGAGCCAGCTTTGCACCTGCAGTTCCCTAGCAGCACTGAGCTGGATCATGTCCAGTGCGGTTGCAAAGAGGCTCTCAGACAATATGGGGCACAATTAGTTTAGAGGAGTTGTTCTGTACCTCCCCAGAAACACACAGCTCTTGCAATTTCTACTTACGCAATTAAATAAGTAACCAGAAATGATTTACACACTAGCTAGCATCTTAACTACAAAGGTGACAAACATCTGTACCTACTCCAGGCTCTCAGAACTAAGGTGTTTACATTCAAACCACGAAGTACGGTCTCTGTAGCTGAAGATGTTAAGGAAACCCAAATTCAGAACCCGCCTGCTAATGAATTTGAACTCCTTTGGAAAAGCCCATCCCCAAACCATTATCATTGCTAATCCTTACACGTTTCCAGCTGCTGGGAGCAGAAAGCAGTGCTTGATAACCATCCACCCCACACTCTGCACAGACACACAGTCACTGCAAAAGGCAGATTCTGGGATTGTAATGCCTATTTAAATCATTATACAAAAGGTTATTTTGGTAGAAAGGGTCATTCAGAATAACCGAGCAAAACAGACAACCTGACAGCAAGCTGCTTTGGTTTTGCAAGGTACATCAAGGAGATTCAGAAACTGAGGAGTCCAAACCATGTCGGGTACAACCTGCATGATCCTCTTACTTGACAGCACACAGGACACACTCTACACTGGGCTGGGCGCACCTGGTTCCTCTTTTTAGACTACCTGTTCCCAAGCTGCAAACCAGCAGACATTGACAACACAGCAGCCAAGGCTCCATGGAACACGTGCAAGTGTCCATACAGCCAAAATAAGATTCTAAATGTACTCTCTGAGCCAATCTATGCCTAGATAATACTGCAAATCAAAATTCACAGTACTTCCATCAAAATATCCCATGGAAACCTTAAATTCAGCTATATCCATTTAACAGTGGCAAGAGAAAGCTGATTAGCAGGTATGTATTTAAACAGATTATTTTTAGCTAAAGCTATCATTACAAGAATGCTTTTCTCACACCTTGTCAATGAATGGGGTCTGCCTGGATTTGTTTTGTTTTTTAACTTGAAAACCCCCAAAGCAAATATTTTTAAAGGTAGACAGAACTGAAGACCTGTGTAGTCTCTATTTGCTGATTAAATCCCCTTTACAAGCTGAGGGAAGAAGTACAGACAGGCTAGACATATGACGTGGTTAAGACAAAGGAACTGCATGAAGATAAATGCTTCGCTGAAACCATGGTCTGGAAAGCTCACAAAGGGAAGTGAGCCCGAGGCTGCCATTCCAATGCTCCTGCAGAGCTTATCCAGTAAGATGTGCTCTGTAAGGGGAATGGCTGATGACCTAGTCCTCGTCCAGCAGCACAACAGCCAGCATCCGTGGCTGACAGCTCTGTGCACTCGGGCATCACACATCCATCAAGCTCTGTTACGTTAGAAGGGTTTTTTTCTAGTTATCTACTTACTGAATGGCATATTCTTGTGTCAGGAGTCCCACATAAGAGCTCTGCAGGCTGTTAATCACAGCTGGAAGGTAACGAGTTTGCAGGAAGCTCATTTAAGAGTGAGGCACCCTTAGAAAGAACTAAGCTTTCAAAACAAACAAACAAAAAACCAAAACCCTATCTGGTCTGCCCATCTATGCTGAATTTTCCCTTTCCTGGTGAATACTAAAAATAGTAACTAGGTTGATAAAAGAAAAATCATACCAAAGATGCAGCTGGAAGGATAAAGAGCTTCTTGCTATATAGCAACCCTTGTGAAGTCATTTTCATTATAAGGTAAACAAACAGGTTTACCCAGAAAGTCATGTGTATATACATAAAAACAATAAATCTAGTTTATAACGTTTATAACACAAGTTTGTAGGAATGCGAGAAGCCCGTTTCCACACTAAGACCCTAGATCTGTCGTCACTTCAGGGTGGAAGAAGTGCCGGCTGCAGATGATGGGGGACACAACCCTCCACCCTGCTGCTTTCCCCCTTCCCCTGCTCCAACACTAGTGCTCCTCTAGCCCCACTCTGTGCCAGGCCAAGGCAGCTTTGGCAAAACAGCACTTCAAGCCACCAGGTCTCAGCTGGCTCAGGTCCCCAGGCAGCTCACTGCATAGCTGGGTGCACAGCTGCCCAGGCAGCAGTGCTGGCACAGGGCAGGACAGAGCAATGAAAAGGCAGAGGAAGGTCAGGCTCTTTCAAAGCCACCCCTATCAAAACCTGCCTGAAACTACTGCAGAGCAGTAAGCCAGGTGCTTCATCAGTAGGAAGGTTAGAAGCTGCAGCTTGGCACACGCCAGACTGCACCAACCTCTAGAAAAACCTCAGCCTTTTAGTACTCTGCTTCCAAGAAAGAAAATGCTACACATTTCTCCAGTATCTTTGCTACTCATCTACCTACTCAGGCTGTAAGGCTTTCTCTGCTTGTCATACTCCCTATTCACACATTTGCAATTTCATGCAGCACCAAATAAAGCTCCCCAAAAGCTGCATTTTAACATAACCCTCTAAATTGGATGACAGTAATAGCAACAAGCAGAGAAGCTGTACTCATTGCTTCAGCAGTGGGGAAGGGAAGACCTCTCCCTCCCCACCACACTTCCAACTCTGAGTAGTTGCCAGGGAATGCCTGCCTTAACCAGGGCTAAAAAATAAATCTGAGCACTAAATACACCACCTGCATGTAACAAGACCTACATCCATGTTCAAGTTCGCCTTACACAATACTCATCTTCCAAAGCATGTGAAAATAAACATTTCCAACTAGTCAGTAACAAGTGACATCTGAAACTGCTCCACATGTATTACTTCTGCTTTCAAAGCTTTCTTTCCTTTCTCTCTTTTTTAAAGGGGCTTCACCATAACAGAAGTGTGCTTTTGGAAAATGCCTGCTTCACTTCCAAGTGCTATCATTTTCAACCCAATGACTTTTTGCACTCCACAAGATGATTCTGCTTTGAGGTCAAACGAGTTACATGAAGTTACCATTAAACACAGTTAAATCAAGCTTCAAAGTTGGCACAACCAGCCCCTGCACATAATAGCTTAATTTCACATTATAGCTGTCCACTAGGATGAGTTCAAAGATTGAATCTCATTAGCCTGACAGCATTTCCTTCTGTTAATTTTACAGTCATTCACCTACAAGCCATTAAGGCAAAATGTAGATTTTGCACGGCATATATTACAGGTTTATGGATCTTTGCCAACAGTTCTCTAGAAGACAGCACACAAATAAATTAGGGATTAACAGAAGTGTGTATACTGTCAGCCATCCTCCCATTCTTAAGGAAGTGAAAGCTTTGGTATCAGACACATGTTTTTCAAGGAGGCCCCCGCTAGGCGCAGTCAGATCAGTGCCAGGAATCCGGTGAACCTGGGGTCACACTGTCAGGCCCCAGAGAAATGCATCTGAGAAGAATTCAGGCAGGGAATTAAATGACTGCCATTACAATACCAGGGCATCTGTCTCTCTGCAGCTCTGTTTTGGTGCATTTCTGTTCTAATGCAGGGTACAAAAATAAACTCTTACCTAGTTCTCCTCGAAGGTTAACCAGTTCTTGAGATAACTCTTTGCGCTGCTTCAGTGCTTCCTCCCTCTGCAGAGGAAAAAAAAACCAACACAAACCCAAACATTTGGTTACTAGTGATCTGAGCAGGGCACCTTCCAATAATTAACTTACATGTCTTCTGCAGGAAAACAAGAGAAGCGAGAAGCCAAGAAATGAATCATTTAGGATAACAGCTCTGCTGTTACAAAATACACAGATGTTCTCCTGTTGTTAAGGAAGTTACACTTTAAAACAAAGAATAGCTTTTTCCAGGATAACGCTGCAACCACTTTGCAGCAATTAATTATATATTTTATGATGGGTGTAGCAATATAAGCCTCCAGGACAAATCAACTGATAGCTGTCAAGGGCACAAAAGTATGGCATATGTCAAAGAGGCATGCATTAAATATTTATCTTAAGCTTACTCAAACACAAACCCCAGAACTTTGCTAAATGCTCGGTCTTCCATGAAGAAAAGGCACAACCGTGTGCGAAGTTGAACACAACCCACCCCGCTGCTGGCAGTTCTTAATTTTACAATAGATGATGGGCTTTATATTGACAGAATCACTGCAAATCTGTGCCAAAACAGGCAGAAGCACCCACCTCCCTGCCCTGCCTAGGGGCTGCCCCCAGCCAGGGGAAGGCGGCCGCCAGGCTCCTCTGCCCCCAGACCCGCACCCCAGGGAGCAGCTCAGGCACAGCCACAGGAGAGCCGCTCCGTGACTCGGCGACCAGCCCCTCGCACCCACGGCGCGGAGGTGACAAGGGCCGGGCTTCCCGCTGCCAGGGCGCGTTCACCTTGCTCAACTCAGTCCGCCCTCCCGTCCAGCTCCCTGCCCTGGGAAAAGCAGTGCGAAACAAACCCCGGTTACCCTTGCTGCAGCACACTGAGAATAGAGGCACAGTTTGCTGCTGGAGCAGCCCATCTTCCAGCGCCGGCAGCCCCCCGCTCGGCCCCACGGCCCCTCATAGGCGACGCGCAGGTGGCGGCACTGG
>JAVHNF010060733.1:0-20084 GCA_034783455.1 Micropsitta finschii | reverse complement strand
TTCCTCCTTACCAAATGAAATAAGTAGTCAGCTTTCACCCTGTTATCTCAAACAATTCAATTAATCCTCAGAATACAACACTTATGTGATTAGCTGATAGAGACCCACTACTATTTCTAATATATTATTTACTAGGTACATTTATAGAGTCAGATGTTTATTCCCTAATGTTTAGTATATGAAACACTAAAGCAGAGAACCAGCTAAACAGGATTCCTATGAGTCACTATATATTTAACATGAGCTGTATACTTGCAGGCTCTTTATGCTTTTACAAGCTTTACATGGGATCTTATAGTCATATGGGATCTTTGTTTTCCCACTTAGAAGCGATGTTCACCTTCATGCAACAACTTTACAAGTTGTCACACAGAATGACTTCCTCCTTCTCTATAAAAATTCCAATCTCATAGTAAGTTTACCCTACCAACTGCTTACTACTTAACATTTTCTAGGTTTCTTTGAGCCTGTTCATCTCATGAGTATTACACAAAGGCTCCATCAGTTACCATGCAGCCCTGACAAGTTATACTGTCATAACTTAAGTTCTCACATCTATAAAACTATAAAGTTCTCTGAAATGTGAGAATGAGATCCTATGCTCGAGTGTACAAACATATTTTCTCTACATCATGTATTTTCTTTACATCATTCCATGTTTAAGGCTGTTTAGAGTTTAATTGTAAAAGGCAGTACAACACTAAAGAGGGAAACGATAAGCAAAGATGCTCTTTTCTTTCTTCCACTAACTACTCCCTTTAATTGTGATGTTGTAACAGATGCATCTAAGTTTGCTACTGTCATTAATTCTGCATTTCATGGAGAGAGAAAAAAAGAGAAGAAAGAAGAGAAATAACAAGGTAGTCATGAAAATCAACTTCTTCACGGAAAGCAACACTGGGTGCCTGAAATGCCAAGTTTGTTTCAAAGATGCCTTTTCTCATGACACCTTTTGCTAGAAGTAGCTATCGACAGGGACTCCTGAGCCTCTCCAGCTGTAATCCATCCTGAATACCCAAATGCACCCAATAAATTGCTTAACTGAGGTGTCTTCTAAAAAGTTATTTCCAAGAGAGCCTAGTTTCACAGTAATTAATGGATTAAATTCATCTTCTGACGTTAGAACTCACAAATCTTCAACCTGTTGCCAGAAATACTCTTGTCCAGCAGCACCCACACGTTGTAGGAACCTTGAGAATCTATTTGAAGCTTCCTTGCTTCCCAACAGCTGAGTCAGATGCAACCTGCCACAGCCTAGGTTTTGCTTTACAAGGGAAACTACTGTGTTGTTACTGAAATACTCTCCTTTACTGAACAGAAAATAGCTGAATTCCTCAAATTCGGGATATTATCTTTTGACTTCTAAGTGATTTATTTTTTTAAAATCTGAACAAAAAAAAAATCTGAATTAAATATCCTTATTCTCTCTTGTAAAAAGTTACAGGCATATTTTAGGAGGCCAGGTTTAAACAGCAGAAGTACACTTTGGATGAAAATCCCAATGACAGCTGGCCAAGTTTGATGTTAAGTTTCCAGAAAATCAAAACTACAAGTTCTAAGTCAAAGCCAGCTGTCCTAAACAATAGGCCTGCCAATATAGTTTGAATTTATAGGCCAAAAATTTGACTGTTCCAAACCTCTTCTTTTCACTGTAAATGGTCTTGGGGTTAGTGATGCAATGTGTGCTCCTCTGCTTCTTAAGCTACATTTGCATTTCTTATTTGATAAATATTTTCTGCTGAACTTCTGTAAAGGCCAGGACAAATTTTTCTGATACATGTGTCCATGTATTCCAAGATGGAAAACCCCTCCTCTTTAAAGTACTAAGAAGTTCCCAAGAAAACTACTGTCTCAACTCTTACATTCATCCACATGTCAGGAAATGCCAGTTATAGTAGCTCATATGCTAATGGTTAATTCCTATTTCCACCTAGGATACTGAAGCCTGTTCCAGCCACACAATTACTAGCACATTCCTGTGTCACATCCGCAATTAGTGGTATCTGCATATTATTGTCAAGGCTCTATAACCTCTCAAATAGCATTTATCAAGGAAACTTCTTGAAGATGTCACCACAGTCATTCCAAAGTAAAGCTGGAACTGTAAGTATCAGTCTTCCCATAACCATACGAAGAGAAGCACGAAAGTGGAACTTAGTTTCTGTTCATCTCTGTAGCACCCTGTGGCACAGACACAAATTTGAAGCTCATTTATACAGCAGAATCTGTTGAGAGCTCTCAAAACACTTAATTAGATTCATTTATTAAACTAGAACAGAAATGGGTGCTTAATTAAACACTGTACCATCTAAACTGCCTGAGCAGTTCCGAATGTGGCAATATATGCATTAAAGAGGATGGAAAAGGTAGTATTTATCAATCCACATTCTGAACAGTCGCAAAGCTGTTCATATCACTAACCACACATTACTGTTTCATTCTAAAGCTAAACATCCCTTAAACAGTCAAAACCAGATTTAAATCAAGCAGGTACTGCACTGCTAAAACAAACACCCTCCACCACCAAACATGTAAGAGTTTCTATATGACAGCAAGTTAGAGGTTCAGGCTCCCCAGCAGCAGCGGTCACGCAGCTTTGCAGGCAGCAGCCCTGAGGCAGGGCAACGGGCTGAGCACCACTCAGGAGGCAGAAGCAGGGGCTCATGAAGGAGCTGCCATGGCTGGTGATGTACTTTTGCAACACCACAAAAACCATCAGAGTTTGGGATTTTCCTTCCCAAAGGAGCACCTGACTTCTGCCCACAGCAGCAGACCCGAGGTACATGCTGCCACCCCAGCACTGGTGGCTCCTCACTCCCACTTCTTTCCCACAGTTAACCACTGCACAGGGGCATACCCATAACACTTTGGGTACGGACAGACCTATAAAACTAGACCCATCATCGTTTTTAATTCCTGACTGGATGCCTGAACTGGCTCCTCAAGGCCAGGCAAACACCATCCCTTGCAGACATCAGGGCCACAGAAGAAAGCGCAAGGAGTAGGAGTGCATCCATAGCCTGCTTTGCACAGATGGGCTAAACCATGTATTTAAAGCCTCTGTGAACACATCTGTTCCTGAAGGGATGAGAAATACATTAGAAATTAATATGCACAATGAATACCAGGGTTGCTAAAAGATCAACTCAAACGGAGAGGTGCAAGAGGAAGACAACTTTCCTTGGCACTTCATGCACTTACTGTAAATGGCTGATTTCACCATTTCCTCTGTACTGCCACTTTTCCTTTCTCATTTGAGCTTAATAAACAGGAAAACAGTTATGAAGTCACAGGAATTACCAGGGGATGAGGAGGGGAGCAGTAATCTAGAAAGACTAAGCTTGCTTTTGTGATTCGCCCACAGTTTGACATGTGGTTCTTACACTGCCCATACACATACAGCTGTCTAAACAGAAAAACAATACAGCATGGTGTTCTCATCAGCCACACACTATTCATTACCATTGATGTCAAAAAGGTTTTCATCTGGCATTAACCAGTGCAGCAGTAGCTCCTGTGATGCAGTAACCAAGTTTCTAGGACTTTTAAATTCAAAAGAAACCCCCTGGACAAAGCCTGACAGCCTGACTGTGAAGGTATTATCAGAGGCAGCTGTTAATATTGACAGCTCCAAGATAGTGCTTGTAACAAACAGGTTTGAGCTCAGGCAGAGTTTTATGAGAGAGAGATTCCTGCTTGGCTAGAAAAAGCACAACGGCATTGCTCAATCTCCTTTAACCCTTCAACAGCAGCCTCTCGACTTCACTCCAGATGGGCTAGCTGCATTCTTGACAGAAGTCACTGCCAGCAAGTCCTGATTTCATTCGCAGCCATATCCCATTTCGAATGAGTTTGTAAGAAGTAACTTTGGACATTTGTGCAATTGGGATGCACTGGGACATCTTGAGGGAAAAAAAAGGAAAGCAAACCCAAGTAAGCCCACAGCTGAATCACCTCCCAGTAACTTCAGCTTTGCAGGAAAAGCAGGAGAGGCTGGGGCAGGTCTTACCAAGATGCTGGGGCTGGGCTGCACAGCTTCAAAGTAACCTGGCAGCTCACTCCAGCTCTTCTCTCTGTTTGGCTAAGCAGCCTGTCCCTGACCCCATTGCACCCTCAAACTGACTGATTGCACATTCGGATGGTCCATGTCACTAATCTGCCAAGGAAATTCTCTCACTCTGGGGAGTCCAGAGCAGAACCTCCCACTGGTTACAGCAAGCAAGCTGTTTCATCAGCTTACACTGCATTGTGTCACTTTGCACTTACTCTACTGGGAGGAATGGAAGCACAGTTCTGTTCTTGATGTAATCAGCTAAGCATGATTTGTCGCATTTTTAAAGAGAAAAGCTGAAGCTGCTCTCTATTGGCTCTGCAGTAGTTCAGCTATGAGCCCCTACCTTATGAGCTAAAACCTAACTTTAAATTTCACCCCAATTTTATCCAACGAGTTGAAAATTACATCAAAGGGATCCCCAAGAAAAATAAACGTATGGCCAGTTGAGATTGCGTTAGCAACACCAGACCCCACGCATCACCATAAAGGGAAAAGAAAATCCCAACAAACAAAACCAAAACAAACCACAAAAGCAGTGTTCCCTGAAACACTGAAATCCTACAGTATGTTCCCCCAGCTTACTAACAGATACTTGAGTATTCCTTATACCACCATGGCAGAAGAGTCCTTCTCAGCCCTACAGTAAGTACACAACAAAACAGTGACTCTTCAGCAAGTGTTGTTTTATCCTGGGAAAGGAGAGAAATCCTCAGTACCAATAACTGGTATAAAAGTACATCAGTGTGCCCAGCTTCACAGACTTAGACTTCACACTCCAAGATTGGTAATTTTACACGATTTAATAGAAATACAATTTCTTTTTTCTTTCCACCTTCAAAAGAATAATGAAGAGGAAGAGCAAAATGACCAGTTTCCTGAATGCAGTTCTCTTCCCTCCATCTCAGCACTCCCCCCCACCTTTTTTTAAATAGCCATTCCCATTCAAGGTGCTTATTATACAGTAATTAGAAGATTGCACAGGTTAGCAGTGAGAATTTCACATATAAATTTTACAATTCATATCAGATGACAGGCATCCAAAAATATCCTTTGAAACTGCTTTGAAGATCTTGAACTACCTCCTTAGCAGAGAAAGGTGTTCCATTCAAGAGTTTAAAAAACCCCACCAAACCAAACCCACAAATCTGCCTAAGAGTCACTGCTCTTAGAGTTGAACCAGACTTGGGCTTAAATGCAGTATTATTGTAGAAGAGCAACCAGATTATTATCCCACAAGAAGATAATGTTACATTTCTAGCAGCACACTAAGACAACTCAGTCTATTTTTAATATACCAGACTGTAAAACCTGCCATATATCAGAACAGCTGAAATAAAATTGATACCAATCTTGGAAAATGCAAGAGAAACTGCTATTAAGGCCTGCATCAACAGTTGCAGTATAAATCCATAACTGCTATAATTTCCATAACTTTGCATTTTCCTTCTCTCAAAGGTTTTCAAGGCAGACCAAAAGTTTCTGGTATAGTATCAAATTGATACGGTCATTATGAGTGTCAAACAGACTAGAACAAATAAACATTAAACCACATCAGATTAATTCCATTCTAAGTTCCAGGGGCATTTCTAGTTTGTTTTTTTTTAAATGACATGCTGACAGTTTTAAGACACCAACAGTAACACTGTTGGATTCAATAAATAAAATCATTATAACTCATGCTTTATTCTGAATAGCTCAAAACCATATCTACCCCTTCTATCCAATGTCAAATAACAAAGCAAGGTCATGCAGATTACTTGTTGAAACTAGTCTTTCCTACAAGGGCAGAACCTAAAGTATATACTTGGAATGGTACTCAAGCCTGAAGGACCCTATGACTACAAACATTCAAAACCTCATCTTTTAAAAAGGATGTGAAGCTGCAAAGAGGCCATAAACCCCAGTGTCGGGGTTTTTTTTTCTATCCAGCTGATGCCAGGAGCAGGTTTACTGATGCTTCCACAGGAAAACAGAAACCACTAGAATGGAAACACAGATGTTCTGTACTGGTATGTCAATATGCTCAGAAACCCTTGTTCAGAAGAGTTCAAACAATTAAAGCCCAAATTGCTTAGCTGTGAGTTTTTACCTCAGAGTGCAGGTGCTGGATCACAACTGTTAATGCTTCAAACTTCTGGTTGCTGCTTGTCAGGAATTTTTTCAGCTGCAGGATGATTCCACTTTGGGTCTCACATTTCGTTTTGTACTGTGTCAGCTCGGCTGCTTTTGTACCAAGCAAACGTGCATCTGAGGAGGCTTGTGTTGGTACGCACGAGCTCCTGGGACTCCGCTGCTTGCCCTTGTCAACTGAAAAACCAACAGTAACTAATTAATATGCAACTTACGTTGAATTATCTCATCAACACTTAAAGCACAGATGCAAAAGAAAGTAGTTATAAG
Organism: Micropsitta finschii; assembly: GCA_034783455.1. NCBI lineage: Eukaryota > Metazoa > Chordata > Aves > Psittaciformes > Psittacidae > Micropsitta > Micropsitta finschii. The sequence continues at coordinate 13,630 of JAVHNF010060733.1, read as the reverse complement.
TTCTTATAAACCCTTCCTGAAACACTAACTTGGAGAAAGGGTTATTTCAAGAGCACTGCAGAGCACATACTGTCATCTGCCAGATTGATTTCTAGCACCATAACCTTGTATATAATGTTTTGCAGTTCATTCTCACCTTCATATATTCTGCCGCTTACTTTTCAGCATGCTCTTCACACTGGGCTCTGAATAAGTATTGTCATAAAACGCAAGATCTCCATCATCCTACCTAACCAATAACTTATTCCTAAAGCAAGAGCTGACCACATTTGTTTGCAACATGCAGCATCTCCTGCACTCTAAAGTACTGTTGACAAAACAAAACATTTTCCTTACATTTACTTGGTCTTTTTCTTGCTTTCAAAATTTTTACTGTAAAACTCCCCTCTCTGCAGCTCACATTTGAGCTCCATTAACTAGAAGTCTAGCAGCATTTCTGTGTCAGCAATTTCAGTCACAGGGATGAGACTTAAGGATGAGACTTTTAAAGATGCTTTAAAATGAATGTATTTCAAGTTTTCACTGCCACTATTCACGGTCCAAGAATTACATCGCTGATTTAACATTCCTACTTATGCTACAACCTCAATCCCTTCACAGTACACAATCACCTCATGTCAGAGCAAACCACATCACATAATCCAGCACTTTGCTTGTAAACATCACAGAGGTTACAGGTTTCTCTGCTGCCTTCAGACTGGAAAGGGAGTATAGTATTGCTGTGCAGATAGAGCCAATCTTCCCCATTTGATCACACAGGGAACGAGCAAACACTTTTGCAATAAAAGGCTGATGCAATACATAAATATCCCTTGGCAACTTAATGAAAACATCTAAGCAGATTACTTTGTACAGTTTCAGTTTAACAAGATTTCTTCCAGATAAAGTGAAAAAACCTGAGAGGTGAGATTTAGAGAAAAGAACCATAGGAATGTGTGGAAAAGAAGGGGGACAAACTAACCAAAAGAATCCTTTCTGAAGCCCAAGCACTTCAAGGTTGTTAAGTGACTCTGGAATAGTCCCAGCAGTGTAAGGTTCAATCACGCAACTGGAGACAGTATTAATAATAAGAGCTTTGCTTCTTAGTTAGTCTCACTGACACATCAACCACTGTATTACTACATCAGTCTTGCACAGCCTTCACTTTTTTCAAAGCATTTGAAAACAAGTTTCTTGTTCAAAACACGTATGTTCTCTGTGCCTCTCTTACTGAACCGGGTACAACGTGCCTCCTAAGTCTATTAATTTTCCAAATGCATCCTCTTTATGCAAGATTTTCCGTCATCCCTCATAGATAGGGAATTGCCTGCACATTGCTTTATCATGTTCAGATGCTCTTGTGTTCTTGGAGATTTCACTACACCCCTGCTCAGGAGATGCTGACTGCTAAAGTGTATACTTTAAGTTAGAAAAGTAACGCTTTGCAGTTTCATAGTAGAGCTGTTAAAAGACATATCAACATGATAACCCAAATCAAAATATAAATCTGTAGGCAAAAAAGATAAAAGTTGCCTGACCATTCTGGTTATATTTTTCTGCTTATTTTTACTACCATTTTAACTAACATGACCACTTCTTTTCTCACAGTGCAGACATAACGATCTTTGAGTAGACCTCTTTAAATGAATGACAGTTCACATTTGAGAGCAATCATGTCAGATTTCCAGCAACCTTGTGGAGAATATTGTGTTTAGGAAAATACTGGTTACCTTCTGAAGCTCCTTTGAAAATCACAAGAGACAATCAAGGAGAGAGGGGAAAAAGAGCAGAGAATAAACATGTACAGTCAGTCCTTCCCTGCCCTCCTGGCTCACATACTCCTACTCTCGCACATATTCAACCTCCCTTCCTGAATGCTCCACTTAAAGTAAGTGGAGAACTAGAGCATTCTTCTTGATTTAAGGGTACTGAGTAAATCCACTGATACAGATGCTAATGTCATCATTTAATTAACTGTATAAAATGGCTTTTACGTTCATTTGTAGGACTCTTGACAGAGCTGTTAAACCTGAACAAATGTTTGCAGACAACTTCTATTCTGCAAAAATATTACATCACACCTATCACACCTAATAAAGTTATTTGAGAACAGTTAAAGCAGCTACCCACAAATGACACAGGACTCCAGATATCCGCTGTTTCCAGTGTTCAGCCAGCCTTTATCAGTTTGCCAGTTTCATGCCACTGCTTTTATCAAGGTGCCCAGACTACTCAATCCTTTCCTAGAAGCTCATTCAAACATCCAACCAAGCCAGCCCTGGACACTATCCTAAAAAAAGACACTGGGAGAGTAGTTACTTCATACTTGTCATACTACTCCACACTACTCCTCTAAAAGCACTTGCCTTTGCTGACTGATGAATCAAGTCCAAGGACAAGAACGAGGAACAATCTCTAATCTCTCCTAGCTTATATTTCATTCCCTTGCAAAGAATCAACTAACACATTAGGGAAATGCAGTCTCTAAGGAAAGGCACAATTCTCATTCTTCCCTAAAGGGACTATATGCTGTCAGTCTTCCAACCCTGCTTAACATAGACTCACTTGAACTCTTTCTCTGACTTGCCACGAAGGTCCCGAACAAGCCACTGAGTGGTGAAGGCATCCTGAGGTGGCATTCCATAACGCATGATAGCATTGAGGAAGGCTTTCCGCTGGCGGGCATTGAAACCCAAGACCTAGAAAGGAGAAGAATACAGATATAGCAAGAGCCATAGAGAAGCAGATAGGATGCAAACGCCTACCCTGGTACTACTTACCTCAATGTTCCCTCCCACACGGGCAAGTAAGGGAGGCAGAGGCTTATCCTTATCATTTCTCAGGCCTTTGCGGCTAGGCCGACGAGCTGCTGGAGAGAGAAATGCAGCTAAGGAGGAGAGACAATGCACAGCATGTTGTTGCGTGAATACTTTTCCCCTGCAGAGCAGCACTACAAAGTGTATAAATCACCCAAATCAAGTCCCAGCTGTTCCCATACTCAGAGAAAGCAACCCAGGAACTCTGGCTTCACCAGAACTTACCTTCAGACCTCTCATCAAAGTCCTCATCTCCTTCTTCAGAAGCAACTGAATAGTCTGACTGATTATCTGACTGGTCATCCTGCCAGTCTGAAAGAAAAACAGCACGTGAGCCTGAGACGCTACTCCATTACTTCCCAGCAACACATACTTACACCCATTTCTCCCTCAGGTTCCCATGGATTTGTACCTCTATCCTCCTGTGAGCCATCATTGTAGTTAACTTGCTTGCGAATACGTTTCCCCTTGCCCAGATTCCTGGCAAGATCCTCCTGCTGCTGTTCATAATGGTGACGAAGCAGTTTCTCCCAGTAATCAGGATCTACTGACTCTTCCTGCTTAATGATCTCCCGTTCAACCTCCTCTTCCTCCTGCCAGAGAGGTAACAAATTTAGAGCCTCATGTTCCAAACCTCAGCCTGTCAAAGCAGATATATGCATGCTTGCCCTTAAAAGCATCAGAGCTCAATTTGCTTAATTGATCCTCCATCATTCAGCAGAAGATAGTAGCTGACATCCGCCTCATACTCACCCCCATCTCCTCTTCACGAACCACATACTGGGCCACCTTGAAGGAGCTGAGATACTCATTCATGCCCTGAAGTTCAGTATCTTCTGTTTCATCCTGGTTCCGATCCAACAGACGCTCAATTGCTTTGTCATCATAGTGGATGACACTGCTGTCCTCACCTTCTTTGTTATCCCCTGAGGGAAGAGCATAGACACAGTTGCTGTGTGGATCTCCAAGGATCCAAGGAAAGGGAATGCCACCCTAAACTTCTCTGTAGAGCTATAATCAGCACTGTGCCTACAGTCACTTTCTAAGTAAGGAGCCAGACCTCCCCACCTCTTTCAGTTCTACTCCCAGGCACTCACCCCCCTCAGTAGCCTCATCCTTGAAGAGCTCTTCAGTGCCAAATTTGAGAATGTCATCAAGTTCCTGTTTGGACATGGAGCCTGTCTTGGAGCCCAACCCTGGTCTCACTACCAGATGAGTTAGCATCATTTTCTTCTTGGCCACCTGAGTGATACGCTCCTCCACTGAGGCCCTTGTCACAAAGCGGTATATCATCACTTTCTTGTTCTGTCCAATTCTGTGTGCACGACTGAAAGCCTAGAAAAGAGATGTGCTCAGAACAGTCTAGAGCTACACAAGTCTGATACACCCCACCTACCTCCAACAATTTTCCCAGTTGCCTTCATGCTTGCTCTTAACATTAGTGAAGGCTGGCCCCTGGAAGAGCCCTCCACTATTTCGCTTCCCATCTCTACCCATCCTCACTGCTCTAATTTTCCATATTTCTAGAGGGGAAGTCCTGCACTCCTTGAGTCCTCCTGATGATTTTGTTTACTCTCATTGTGAGGATTACTCCGTAGCGAGTGGTCTCATTCAGACTCACCTGAATATCATTGTGTGGGTTCCAGTCTGAATCATAAATAATCACAGTATCTGCCGTGGCCAAGTTAATACCAAGACCCCCGGCTCGAGTTGAAAGCAGAAAGCAGAACTGCTGAGCACCAGGAGCTTAAATGAAATAAGAGAACAAAAGCAGTCAAGGGCAAGTGCATTATTTGTATCTTACACACATCCCCTGAGGAGGACTCGCTTCTAATTTAAGATTCCAGGAGAGCAATGGAAGAGTTGGGCTACAACAATCCTTTGCTGACTGAAAAGTGCATACAAGGCGACAGTTTTCATTCTGCAAAGAAGGGAGGAGACTCCATACCATTGAAGCGATCAATAGCCTCCTGACGCATGTTCCCTGTGATCCCTCCATCAATCCGCTCATATTTGTACCCTTCATGTTCCAAGAAGTCTTCTAGAAGGTCCAACATTTTAGTCATCTGCATATCAAAAACGTCACCACAAAAGAGTGAGGAACAACAGGATACCAAATCAACAGGATCCTTTCTCAGAAAAAGCACTCCCAGACTTTGGGGTTTTCCCCATATACCTGAGAGAATATGAGCACTCTATGACCTCCTTCTTTAAGGTTCTTTAACATCTTCTGGAGCAGCAACAGCTTTCCAGAGGCTCGAATAAGAGCACTACCATCATACATGCCATTTGGCATTTTCGGAGCTTCCTGAGAAAAAGAGAGAAGAAAAGCAGTATAGGGTGGAAGAACAGAAGTAGTATAGGGTGGGAGAAGAAAACTGCTTGAAGGGATATAGCTTGCTCTTAGTCCCTAGAAGCGTTCATCAGATGCTGACTCACATCATAACTTAGCTTGGCACAACCACAATGTACAGCACTACTTACACGAAACATTAGTGCTACCCTTTGCCTCTTCTCTTTCAAACTGACTCCTAGGTGCCCTTGTCTTTCTTATTGACTTAGTCCCTACTTTTACTGTCTTCATCATCTTGCATGAGTCACAAGATAGCTTCTACTTGTCATACAAAGATACTGAAGAAAAGGAAGGTTTTGTTGCATGCTGGGTCTACATAAAGACAGGATGGGAAAGGAAAAACGGAAGAGGGGAAGGGGAACCCCTCTATGCTTCAAAAGGGAGCTAACTGGCTCATTGGTAACAGCCAGCAGGGTATTTGCTTATATAGAGTTACTGGACATACCATAGCAGCCACAGGAAAGAGGTAGGGGTGGTTGCAGCACTTCTTCAGATCCATAACAACATTGAGCAAGGAGACTTGGTTACCACCACCGCGTGCATTCAGTGCCTCAAAGTTTCTTGTCAAAATGTATTTATAATACTTCCTGAAAAGAAAAGAAAAATACAGCTCAGACACCCCTCACGAGAATGGCTAACAAATTCTCTTGCTAAACTCTGCACAGCTCCTGGCATTACCTGCCAGCTACCTAGGCTCTGACACTGGCATTCACTGTCTCTTTATTTCTTACATCAAAGCACAGGATTAGTACACCCTCTGCTATAGTGGCAGCAGGAAATCTTCCTCCTATCCACTGTGCAGAAAGCCCTATAGTGAGGATGAAGTTATTTCAACATCCTCTTTAAAACAGAAGAGCAGAGCAACAACAGTAGGTACTCTCTTCATCCCCATACTCACTTCTGCATGGGGCTCAATTCCACTCTGACAATAAGTTCAGTCTTAGATGGCATATTCTTGAAAACATCAGCTTTGAGACGCCTCAGCATGTGTGGGCCCAGCATGTCATGCAGCTTCTTGATCTGATCTTCCTTGGCAATATCTGCAAACTCTTCTAGGAAGCCCTCCAAGTTACTGCAGAGAAACAGACACTCAGCAAAAGCCACAAAGGAAAAAGGAGGGGGGAGAGGGGAAGAAACCCACAAGGAACAGAACAGAGTGACAAAACAGGCAAGCTGACTTGCACTGCAAGACATACTGGAATCTCTCTGGCGTGAGGAAGTTCAGCAGGTGGAACAGTTCTTCCAGGTTGTTCTGCAAGGGAGTTCCTGTAAGCAACAGCTTGTGCTGGAGGGAGTAACCATTCAGCACACGGAAGAACTGTGAAGTAGAGAGCAGGGAAGAAATAGTGGTGATGGGAGGAAAAAAACACACACAAACATATCAGAGGCTTATTAAGTCATAGGCCTACAAAAAAAAAAAATAAATCTAATGCTGATAACCAAGCTAAGGTACAGTTTAGATCACATTAGCTGTTTGGAGAAGAGCTCCAAGTAGCTTACATTCCAGTCAGGGTCACTAGACTGATCTCATTTGGATCATTGCTCTGCATAGCTAAAATGTGACTGCAGCAAGCCCTACAAACCATCAGGTGCTAGTAGGATCTTCTTATTCTTTCAAGGTACAAGCTCTGAGACCACCAATCTTTTCCAAACTGCTATGCTATCTACTTTTTCTTGCTAAATTACTGTTCCACATCCTTACAACTACTCTGCCTTGAGAATTCTAGAAATAGCTAAGTCATTCCTCCTATTCATATCAATCTGGGCAATGTTTCAGAGCTCTGAACAAGCAGAGGGGAGAAAGACCTAAGGGTTTTCCAATGTGTCTTTAAGGTAATTTGTACTGATTTTCACAATGAAGAAATTCCAGACAGAGGTAGTGAGCAGATAAAGTACTGAATGGAAAAGCACAAGTGTACCATGCTCACCAGCACAAATTGACAATAAAGCCATAATTTATTCATGAACATGGCCATTTCTTTGCTTCCTTTACACTTAGCAAATATAAAGTCAAACTTCTCAAAAGTAGCTTGTACGAGATGGCAAACAACAACAACAACAACAACAACAACAACAAACCCCACAAAAACTCCAAGAGAAACCATCACCACTTCAGTTTTGGTTATCACACCAGAAGCATCCTTCTCATGGCTTCCAGGGGGTTTTATCTTTCTACATAGTAATACTAGAAAAAGAAGCAACAACCCAAAACACTATTTTGGAATCAAATACGGAAGTTACTGATTATATTAAGCAGAACTTCAGCAGATAACTGCACTCTGTCAAGAAGCATCTGACCTGTCTTGCAGCCAAACACCTACCAGGACAGGAAGCTGCTCTAGAAAGATGTAGATTTAATAGTCTTGGTAAACAACCAATTGTAGCTATTAGTCATAGTGTAACCTTGAGCCTTTACATCCTTTCTCTATTAATGAATATTAATAGTAACCATTCATTACTACTTCCAACAATTTCAATGCTAAGCATAGAATGGCATCCAGTCTAATTCCCACAATAAAAAAAATAAAGAGATCTGGAAACTGGACTGCAAGCACAGCTGTGACACTTCTGAAAGATGCCTCATGCCAAAATCCAGAAAGCTAAAGCCATATAAACAAAAAGAAATCAAGAAGCAATTTTGTCTTACACAGTCACCAAGAACCTATAAAACCAGATTTCCAACAACAATTGTTTTTGGCATACTAGAACCCAGCTGAAGACAGACAAATCAGTAATAGAGAATTAAGGCACAAGGGTTTAGGGAGGGGCTGGATTAAGAAAAAACAGTCAGGTCTACTGAATTCAAACAAGCTCAGTTAAGGTGCAGCCTCATACAAAAACACCTATATAGCTTTCAGCATCTACCCAGGCATTTTCTTTACAGGCTTGGGAAGTGGACCCATGTGAACCTCATGAAGTTCAACAAGGCCAAATGCAAGGTTCTGTACCTTGGTCAGGGCAATCCAAGCACAAATACAGGCTGGGTGGAGAATACATTGAGAGCAGAATTGAGGAGAAAGACTTTGGGGTGTTGATTGATGAGAAGCTCAACATGAGCTGGCTTCAGTGTGCACTTGCAGCCCAGGAAGCCAACTGCATCCTGGGCTGCATCAAAAGGAGTGTAACCAGCAGGTTGAGAAAGGTGATTCTCCTCCCCTCTCTGCTTTTGTGAAACCCCATCTGGAGTACTGTGCCCAGCTATGAGACCCCCAAAATAAGGAGGCTGAGTAACTGTTAGAGCGAGTCCAGAAGAAAACAACCATGAAGATGACCAAAGAGCTTGAGCATCTCTCTTACAAAGACAGGCTGAGAGTTGGGGTTGCTCAGCCTGGAGAAGAGAAAGCTTTGGGGAAACCTTAGAGCAGCTCCAGTGCCTAAAGGGCTACAAGAAACCTGGAGAGGGGCTTTTGACAAGGGCAGGTGGTGACTGAACAAGGTGGAATGGCAGGGGGTTGGAACTGGATGAGCTTTATGGTCCTTTCCAAACCCAAACCATTCTGTGTTTGAACAGTTTATAAGGACACGATTTGGAGGGGAACAGCAAACCTTGTTTTTTTCTGTTGTGCTTGGCAGAAGTAGGGGTTTCACTACACAAATATTGACTGAGCTTCCTCCTCTGCACGCAGCGAGCGGTAGGTGTAACCGTGCGTGTCATGCAATGCCATCTGTCTCCTTCCCAGGTGCGGTGTAAACCAAAGGTGTGCAGCTGGGCATGTTGTTCTTTGGGTATTATAGCAGGGCATTTCCGTTTGCATTGAGAAAGAAAGGACATTGACAATTTAACCATGACCATTTGGCTGCAGGCACTCAAAACCCACCTGGGCGCGTTCCTGTGTAACCTGCTCTAGGTGGCCCTGCCTTGACAGGAGGTTGGACCGGGTGATCACTTCCAACCTTAATGATTCTCTGATTCTGTGACACTGAGATACAGAAAGCTACAGATATGTAACACATAAGACTATTTTTTTATATGGAGATCATCAAGAAAGAGAGAGACAAATCAGATGCTGGTGGGGTGTGACATACCTGGAATTTGAATGGGCTGTTTTTAAAGTTACAGGATGGAGTAGGAAAAGAACCAACCAGAACAATAAGGATTAAGAAGAGAGTTCCTGGGTGGATATTGGGCGTGTGGTAAGCTCCAGTCAGAGGAGAAAACTCAAAAACTTCAAATTCTGGAGAATGTAATGGAAAGCTAATAGGAGAATTCAGGTATTCCATAAGCTTAAGAGCTGAGGGCAAGGAAATTCCATTCAGCTGTGTTGTGGTGTATAGGTTAGAGAATGTGTGGTCATAGAAGTATGCATGGAGGACAGTAAAGAAATGGCACCTTTTTTTTTTGCTCATTTCTCATGGTAAGCTGTATAATTTGTGTCTGTCTTCATTATTTCATTCATTTTTCAGCTTCTAAAGTTGGTGGTACTTAGTGCATCTGGGAAATGCTTGTTTCTTCATTCCCCAGAGAAGTCCACTGTACCCTGCAGAACCTCAAGGGCTGACGAGGAACTTTCACCTTGCCTGGCTCTTCTGACCTTGGTTAGTACACACCAGCAAACACAGTATGCGATTTGACCTCCCATAAAACAGACAGTGGGTTGGTTTGCCACCTACTTTGAAATTCACGCTGTTTGTAATACCTCTTGTTAGAGCAAGCAGTATGTGATGTGGGTGTCCCAGAACAGAAACAGGTTTATCTGAAAGCATAGAGAGAGCTGGAACTGACTTAGGTTTAACTGCAGCTTAGGAGTCAGATCTTAACATCCTTGTGTGTTTTCATAGTATGTTTCATTTTGTATGCCCAGGTGTGACTATGATTATCTCACTGATAAACTGCATTAAATGGGCCCCTGAATCTTAAAATAGTCTTTAACATATTTAGATGTGTGAGATTCTGTATTTATGAAAAGAGACAATGCAAAACTAACTTTTTTTCCTTAATGTTGTTTAAGGCTTCTTCTATAAAATGGGAATACTTATTGCAGTTCTTGGAATCTGCTTCAGCTCTTCACTTGTAAGAGGACATTCTAAGGCTGTCACAACATCTCTAACTACAAAGTGGTCTTCAACTCCTTTGTTACTTGAAGCAAGGTAAGTGTATTGTGATATTTTTTGTTGATAAATCAATATGCTTAGGGGATAAATTAATGTGTTCTCTGTTTCACTTGTTTTGTGTGCTTTGGGCTCTGGTCATTGGCAGTAATGGTAACACTCAGTTGAACATGATCATTGCTGTGCTTGGGGAGATGGGATGAATATTTTAGAGTAGTAGGTTTTGCTGGGTAAATTCTTTCATTGCGCATGAGAACAGTAATAACAATGAATAATTCCACAGTATTTTTTACCTTGCGAAGTTTTACCTACTCAAAGCACCAGGCTGAAAATTTTAGCATAGTCTTATACAATTCCATAGTAGAAGTTTTTTTACTTTAACGATGACTGTAGGTTTTGATACTTATCTGCTGTTGCTTGTGTATGTTAAGCTTTAGTTTAACTTTGTTCAAGGGAACTGTGCATTGATTATCTAAAGTCAGCTTCTTTGGTAATAGAGTTGTGCAGGTCAGCCTGGGGAGATTTCTTTTACAGCACTAATGGCTTTTTTCCCCTTTTTTTAAAAAGACATTATTTAAAAAAAAAACATGTAAAAAGACATTTTAAAAGCAACTGAGAGCAAAATGCTGTCTTTTCACTGCTTGTCTACTTAGCACTTCAGAAGTCCCCATCGTTTCATTCTGCAGTGTTCCATTTTGTATCACTTAATGAATAATTCTTAATCACGTAAGAATTCTGGCTGTTATCACAGATTGGTTCACATGAGAATAGCTGAGCATTGATGGATTTTGTTCAAACGGGCACAGCTTTTGGCTTTGGGATAGATGTGTCCCTGGTGAAATTACTTTTCTATAACCTCCCCTATAGAAGCTGAAGTTTGAGGACAGAAAAATCCTTAACCAATAATATGCTGGGGTTTAAATACCCCATCGATGCAAGACATTTTTGGGGTAAAAGGTCACCCTAAGAGTCCGAAACAGTAAGCAAATAATCAAAATCACATGCCAAAGGCTCAATATATAACCTAACCATTATATTTAAAGACTTTTTGGGTAGGCAGGATGGTTCATCTGGGAGAAACTGCAGAATGATACAGCACTGCGGTGTAAAATCATTCCTGCTGTTCAATTTACTTAGCCCAGCACTGCAATTCATTACCCAGATGTTCAAGATGTGCTTAAACTTAAACCTGTACTACCTCAGGTGAGAACAGACAGAAATGAACACAAAAGCTATTGTGGCAGCCAGTGGGCTCTAAATCTTCTTTTATAGCATCCATTAGCATATGAAGCGTGTTACAAGTTTAGACAGGAGCAAGTATTCGTTCTTAGCAATGTTTAGAGAATTATTTTACTATTTAATGTTGTATATCTACCTAATCATACGCTTAATATACGGGGAATTACAATATTAATATATTTAAAGCTGTGGCTTCTCCTTTTGCTGATTTAAAAGCAAACAAACCCACAAGTCCTGTAGTTCCAACAAACTGGAGTCTGTTGCAGCAAAGTAAACAAAAATGTATGTCTGTCATAAAAGACAGCTAGCAAAGAAACGCGTTAGAGGGGAGAGCTCCCAGGATGTACACTGGTGTCTGTTAGGGGGCTTTGAGATATTAACAGGTGCCTTGCAAGCTTCTTTTATGTAGTCTGTGTTAGTCCTGGCCTGCTACTATTATTTGTTTGGCTGGGGACTTTTCTACCTTTCCTAGTCTGCTTTTTCTAGTAACCTGTGATTGTCTGGTAGAGGTAAACATATGGTAGGAGCTAACTTTCTGTAAAGCTTTATGGAGTATTACAGCTGTAACCTGAGAGACAAGTCCTAGATGTAGCTAACTCAACTCTTCTCCCTCAGTGAATTTTTATCAGAAGAAGGTCAAGAAAAATTCTGGAATTTTGTAGAAGCCACTCAAAATATTAAGACATCTGAATATGATGGTAAGTTTTTCATGGCCTTTTTTGCTGGATGATGACTGATGAATGACATGGTTGAAAAATAAACTACAATGTTTTGTCTTCCATTGTGTTCACACTGTAAAAGTCAAATGAGGACTGATTTCAGTAACGCTTTTACTGCAAAGTGCTCAAAACATCTGTTTTGACAAAAGCTGTAGCAGGTAAGTCTGAAACATGTTTTGCTTGCCAGTTTCTATTTCAACATGAAATATTAATACTATAAATGCTTTTTCTTTGTGTTTCTATTTATCAAATTAAATGGGAGCTCTTAACTGTTTCCTGCCTCCCCAAGGCTATGTTTGCGTCCTCTGCAAGGTATTTAAGTGTACCGTCATGGATTTCAATTGAAGGTCACTCTCATCCATCTGCAGAACTGGCTGTAATGAAAATTGAGGAGGAATGGACATGTGCATATTTACAATTAATGCTATGGGCTTCTGTTAGTATAAAACACAATTAGGATGAGAAGTCCCTCTTCGATACGAATATGGTATGGAAAGAAAACTGCTTGTACTTTGCAGGTAGCGATTACGATTCTTACCATGAAATGCTAAAAGCAGCCTGCCGGAGTCTGTCACCTTTGCAGCAGAACTTGTTGAAGTTTTCCTTGGCTTTACGCTCTTATTCTGCAACCGTTCAAGCTTTTCAACAGGTTAGTATATAAAATCCTCAAATGGTTTGTACGGCATTACCTAAAACCCAGGAAGGAGCAAGATATGTAAGGAGACATCTGATAGTGTAATAGATGTATCTACTAATTTCAGTGAGTGCCAAATCTGAGTCTATTTATGTAGAGTAGACAAAAGAATTGGGATTTCAAGATGTCTTCGTATCATTGATGCCGGCTGCACTAACAATTGTGTGAAGATTTGCATGAGCTGCTTTGTTGAAACCTGTGATGCTGATGCTGCTTTTCCTGTTACTCAGTTGTACTTAGTTGAAGGTAGTAACCCACGAATATATAGCTCTAATGTTTACAACCCGTAAGTTGTACTTTGTTCTTTCTCAAACTGATTGCAAACTCTGTCACATTATAATGTGCTTTATTTAAGTAATTCTATAAGACCTCCTCCTTTTTCATCTGGAATCATTTTGTCATTTGATGTTCAACAAATACAGAGGTTTCTGACATGTAATGCAAAAGAGACCTCAACCAAACACCCTCCAATTGCAAGCCTTACTTTTTGTACCTATTACAGTTATACAGTTATGTAAACTAATATACAGTATACATTTATATAAACCAGTATTACAGTTAACAGTAATAGTCTGGAGAAATATTTATAATAAGACTTAACTCTCAATTTTGCAATTTCTACCTTGCATTTAAATTATGTAATAAATAGCAAAGAAGTATTAGTTTAGGCTTTAGGAAATCAAAGAAGACTGCGCAGAGAGCTATGCTGTTATAGTTTTTGCTTGTTCTACAGGCAAACATTCAACCTACTTTATCACAAATATTTTCAAACAGATAGCAG
>JAVHNF010060728.1:32076-42270 GCA_034783455.1 Micropsitta finschii | reverse complement strand
TGCCAGCAAATGCTCAGCTTCAGTAAAATAACTAGTGACTGACTAAAGCTAATCACAAGATAACAGGAACTCACATTGTTCAAATTGCTCCTACCAGCTGCTTTTTTTTTTTTTTAATTAAAAGACATTTAAACAACATCACTTTTACCCACAACTCATCACAAAGTACATTGTGGGAGGCACTACCAAACACAGGCTGTTACACTAACTACTATGACAGAACAAAGCATATAGTGAGTATAGTCTAACTTATCCTCCACTTTAAGTCTACAAGCTAATTTCCTGCATTAACTGCTGAAATAGTTAGCAAGCAGCTTGCCACAAGCAGAGAGTACTAACTACACTAGTTTAGAACTGCAGAGGGATTTACAGCACCCTTGAAACTCCAAGCTGAATAGAACATTGCATCCACAATCTCTTCCTTTAAAAACCAGTAGGGGATTATCAATTAATAGAAATTGCAGGTTAAATTTTCTCTGAAAACCAGCGCCTCACCAAAACCACAATGTTTCCCTGAGCAGTGCTGGGATACTGCTCCTGAACCACTGAATCCCAGGACAAGTTGCAGTCATCCATGCACTCCCACTGAGGTCTACCTCATCTCCATCCTATTTATTTTGCTGAAAGGAGAGCAGCCCAGACTCCAGGTGAAAGCAGTTTTCGGATTCACTTGGTGAGCTGAAACCTTGGGCACACTGTTTCCCTGCCTCGATTGTTTCCCCAGAAGAACTGCATTACAGCCCATTGGAGTAGGACTGCATCCCAGCTGATTCAGTTTGTCATCACACTGCTGAGTGAGATCTCTGCAAAATATGGCAATAAGAGCAACATGCCCCTACAGCTGCACCCACACAGCACTCAACATCAGGGTTTCCTAGAAAGTTGGGAATGTTAAACTTCACCAAAAAGCCCAAACCAGAACCCAAACCAAAAACCTGAACCAAAGACCACCCCAACAAAAGCCAACAACTAAACAAAAAAAAGCCTAGCAAGAACAGCATTTGTCTTTCATGAGCCTTAGCCGATCTGTACTGCTATTGCCTTTCCCTGGAGCCAAGTGTCCCAACGTATGTGGAAACAAAGTCCTGACTGCTTGGCCCAGCATGACATAAACTGGTAGCAAACCAGAGAGAAAACAAGTAATTTCTGCTCCCACTATCTCACTGCAAGCACATTTTCCCCCTTCCTACCTTTACATCAAAGACATGAAAGAAAAGCAAGCAAGCAAAAAAATCCAAACTACTTTCCACACCAGAAAAGTGATAGAAAACTATTAAATTCAACTATTACAATACAGCAACACTTCTCACCCCAAAAGCCACCTTTCACTGAAACCAACCATTCTCAGAAAGGGATAAACCCAAAAAACCAAAGCTGGACTTACCACTGGGGGAAAGATACAAGGTTCTGAGGAAAGCAAGACCTAGGTTTGATACTGAGCATGCACAGCCCCTCCTCTGTAGCTTTAACCTTAAAGGCAGATGCCACCTGCTTTCACTGATACAGGTTTGGGTCTGAGACAAAGTGCAGCTTAAGCACCACTGAGGTGCATGAGTGAGTCCAGCAAACTTCTTCCAAGAACACAAAAGACTGTCTCCACCAAAATACGGTATAGTTTTCTCTGCTTTTTCATCCAAAATAGGCTTGGAGATTCAACACTCTGATCTGCCCCTGGGTGAATAGTAGAGCTTGTGGTGAAAGCAGAAATAAGGTAACTCAGTAAAGCTGTTGTGTTGGGTTTCAAGAGATCCAAGCGTCTCCAGTTCTCCTTAGCTTCCCTCAGAAGCTGGAGCCCTGCGGTGGTTTGTGTTTCTCCCACATGATGTCCAAACTCTTGGAAACAAACCGTGTTTTATAGATGCCAAACTTCATGGCTTGATGTAAAGCCACAGTGTAAAATCTTGCAAGAAGAAATCTTTCACTGTAGGGATGAGCAAAATAATTTGGAGTTTTTTTTGTGCTTGTTGCCAAAGTTAAAGAATGTTGCTTCCTGCTTCTCCCCACCAAATGGCTACCAATAGTGTACAATTTGCTGTCACTTGCTCTGTAGTCCTTAGTCAGTGGACAAGTAGATGGGGTCAAAGAAGCCCTTCTTTGTAAACTACAGATTTTTTGAGTGGTTTGTTTTGGGTTTTTTGTTTGTTTGTTTGTTCGTTGGGGTTTTTTTCTTTTCTTTTTCTTTTTCTTTTTTTTCCCACAAGATATATTCCTCTAAAGAATCTGCTCGTGAAGTATTTAGGAAACCTTGATGCAAAAAGAAGAACATCTACTCTTATGAAGAAAGCACTTCCACATTATACAAATGTACCCGAAGAATAATTTATAATGTCTAAATAATGATATCTAATCTGGCTCATTTTATTCATAGCTCTCAAAGTGCTCTACAAAGGAAGACAGTGTAATTTACCTGTGGGAAAACTAAGGTTCCAGGAGGTCATAGGATTACTCATCGCTACTCAGTAAGACAGCTGTGCAGCCAGAAATACAATCTTGGTCACTTGAGTCCCAATCTGGTGTTGCTCTAAAAGGAGTTTGTGCTTGTATAGATAGAGAAATTCAGAAAGGCCTTAATTTCTTCAGGTTGAGTATGCACTGCACTTCCTAGAGCAAGAAATTCCCAAACCTAATTTATCTGCAGGGACGAAAATGCTGATGCCTAGTAATGAAAATAAAGGCTGCAGAAATGCCATGACCAGCTTTAAGCCACAGTCAGAGTTCAGGGTGGAAGCAGAATTCGAACCCATATACCCAGACTAAAACCTAATCTTTCTTCCTGAATGCTTACAGCAGTTAACCCCTTAGCAGACCTTAATACATGCACAGATTAATATATTAGCCTCAAACACCAAGAGGTGTAGGCTGGATACAGAAGTCACAGAGCAGAGAAGTTGGTAGCCTCAGCTCCAGCAATCCTAATCCATGTGCTTTCTGCTTTCTCCAGTTAGACCTTGACATGCATCAGAAGCAATGGTAAACAAATGGTTTAAAGTTCCTGACCATTACACTTAACTGCCTGAATCCTGGGGTTGTATTTTTAGTTGAGTAGGGAGCAGGCTCCTTTTCAGATCCTTTAAAACTAGAGTCTTAAAGGTACTTTAAAACTTTCAGTACCTTTAAAGCTAGAGAAACTTGGCAACTCATATACTGCTAGAGTTTCCTCCACTCTGCATTTTAGCACTGCAGTGATTTGTAGACATTGCTATCTAATGGAGCTCACAGCTGTGCAAGAGGAGAAGGAAGCAGGGTCTGGCAGCACAGGACAAGTGTGCACCTGGCAGGCACTGTCATCTGGAATTCCCCAAAGCATGGAGCACGCTTGTCCCCCACGGCTGCATCAACCACCTTAAGCTGGTAAGGCACACCCTGGAAGCACCCATTAGAGACCTCTGGCAATCAAACAAGTTTATGACTGCAAAGCAGGAAGCAAAAATGAAAGCCAAATGGTGAACAAGCAGGCTCTCAACCCTCTCAGAGAGGAGATTGATGTTGTATTTCAGGGATCTGTATTGAACACCAATCTATGCCTCTGTGTCTGCTTCATCAACAAACAGTCCCCTTCCCAGCAGGAATTGCACTGTACTGTGTGTTTTCCTGTTTCTCTGCCTGATGCTATATTCACAGGTCTTGGCTCATGTGAACCCAGAAGAGACTGACTCCCATTCCAGCTCCAGTAGGTCCTGCTGAAATGCACTCACACATATTTATTCTAATCCTTTAGATTTCTTTATCTAAAGAAATTTAGAAAGGCCCAGCTTTCAGATTTACCTTTTTAAAATTAGACTTCCAGCAATGTCTTTAAATTCTTCAGATTTTCCTACCATATAACATTGTTTAATTTGTTGATCCTAGAGAATATCTCTGGAAGAAGACTGATGGATGCATGGGTTTGGAAGGGTGAATGTAAAGAATAACAAGCACCAACAGGATTATTTTGAGACAGAACGTAACTTTCACCTGTGGTTCAAATGTCCATTCTTTTTTACCAGATCCCATATTTTCAGATGTTTCCCAGATCTGATATCTCACTAAAAAGGATGTGAAGAGCAGCCTGGGTTATAGGGAGAGGCAGCTGAGAGAAAATGGTCCAGTAGCACAGAGATGTGCATTAGAAAATGAAAGAAGCTAGCTGCCCAAAGGGTGAAGCCCAATCTCAGAAGCAGCCACCAACTAAGGAAATATAGGGAACACAGGAACGAAGTTGGAGTAAGAGCGGCAAAGGGTTGTGACACTGATGGTGTCTTCCAGCATCTGTTGAGGACAGCCTAAGGATGACTGTTGGCTTCTTCCTATTCTCTAGCCAAATGACAATTGTATTGAGCACTCCCTTGTTTCATTTGTGAGATGTATGATATTTAGAGGAATTAAAGCAAGTTTGTCTCAGATAAATGCTGATTGTGTTGCTTACAAAATCTCTGTATTCTGCTAAAGTCTACTGTAAAAGTGCAACCTGATCTCTCTGCGACTTAGATTTCTCTTTTGGAAAAATATGTGTGTGAGCTGAATGAAAAGGGGTAGGAAGGGATGGTTCGGCTTTCAGATTCCTCTTTATTCAAGCCTTCAGTGCATGGGCAAGACTGACCTATATCAAATAAAGTGAAACTGGCTGCACAGCATGATCCTCCCAAATCACCATGCTGAAAAACATGATGGGGATTTTCTTTTATTCATCACCTTCTTTCAGTTAGAGTCATCTTGAGTAAGACTATGCATCCGCCTAAGTGGATGCAGCATTTGCAGCTTTGTGGTGGCCCCTCAAAGCACATTATATCAGTGCGGCCTTGGGCCCCACACCAATGCCCTGCTCTAGTGTTGGCAGCAGAGCTCCTCTGGGAGAAAAAGGCTCCCTCTGCATCCTCTTTGCTACCATGCTTCCCAGCTTGGCTACTGCATGTCCTGCTCCCTGCAAACTGCTGGGAATGGCTTCTGGAAGCAGAAGGAGTTCAGAGTACTATCAGTAACACCTACAGCCCAGGAACCCACCTATCTATACCTCATCACATCTGCTATCTACATGTCATTGTTATCAGCCAAACAACAGTGACCACTTCTACAAGACAGAGGTATTTCTTTGACCTCAGGGCTTCAGAGGCACCATCCCCTAATTGTTGGAGCAAGTCACCCTTAATTCTCCTTTTTTCCCTCCAAGGATTCCTTCATCATCTTGTGAACTTTCCAAGACCTCTCTTATCTCCCACTCAACCTTGGACACCCTCTTCTCCACCTTCCCCTTCCTCACCCATCCTTGGAAACTACCTCCTCACCCAGTCGGGAACATCCCCTCCCCTTCTCAGCCATGACACCCACTCCCTTTCTCAGCAGGGGCTGAGAGAGATGGAGCTCTGGCCAAAGTGAAAGCACTGACGCAACAATTCCTCCACCTGCCCACTGCAACTGGTGCTTTCTAGTCTGTGGTACAGAGCCTTCTTAACCTCCAGAAGACCACCCAGGAGCCTGAGCAACCTGTGTTGAGAAGCCCAGAGTTAGAGAGCAAACCTGCTGGAGATAGGACACCCTGAAGAGGCAGTGCCTCTGGTCCTTAGGTGACCTGTTCATCTTTGCCTTTCTACTCCTGACATAAAGCAGTGCCACCACCTTTGTAAAGCACACAGAGACCATCATCATTCCACCTCCAGGGAAACATGGTCGTCAGACTTTGCAAATTTAAAAAATAAAGGAAATTTTAACCTCCATCCATTTTTATGAAACATTAAACCAAAACCAGTCAATCCCTTCCCCAAAGCTATTCGCAGCGATGGTTAAAAGCTGTGCCCATCTGGAGAGGAAGGAGTCAATGCTGCTGCGCAGAGGTGAGAGCTTTCACTGAAGTAAGTGAGAAAGGCTTTTCAAAAACAACACAGTGGAAAATCCAGGCCCGGCCCTCGAAGTTCTGAGGTATTTGTAAACCAAGTCCAAAAATAAGTACTGTAAGATAAACTTTACAGGCAAACTATTCAGAGGCCACAAAACATTTTCAAGTCCACTAAAAAAAAAAATAAAATCCCTTTAGTCTACATAATAGACATCATTTACTCAGTTTTAGACACCCAGCTGAGAACATGCATTTGGGTCTGCCTTTCAAAGTTTATACAAGACTTTTTGTAGCCAGCCAGCCAGGCCTGATAATTCTGTGGCAGGACAAATGCAGTGATACTTTCCCTCCTCTGTACAGGAGAGGATGAGCACAGAATCTCTGCTGAGAGGTCTCCTGCTGGGTCAGGGCTGCCCTACTGGCACATGCCAGCCTCTGTTGCCCAGCTGCAGCTACAATTAAAGACAACAGAGACCACCTTTTGTGCCTCCCAAGGGGACTGCCTACACCAGAATCATCCCACTCTTGGTGCCTTGGTGTACTTCCACAAGCTGCCTGGGAAAAAGGAGACTCAGAGATCTCTTCTGTTGCATTCCGCTGCACAGTATGGGAAGACCTCTCATCCTTCCTGGGGGAGAAGGGGGGAAAGGCAGGTGTTAAATACCCAAAGCAGTCTGAAACACCTAAGTGCATCCTTTCCAGTTATCCAGATCTCTGCAACATCAGGGGATATTTAAAGAAAGGAAAGCAACAGCCCCGGAAATGAAAACAGGTGAGATCATTTTCAAGAGATGACAGTCATGACAGAAGACAGCTATTACAGGCCTTCATCACTACTCTTCTCTAGTAATATTAGGTATGTAATAAGGAAAACTGAAAAGTTCTGAAGAGGCAGTGGCCAGAAATATGACCTTCATGAGGTGTGCTGAATAAAATTCCCCCATTTGAGCTTTGCTCACCAGTTATTTTTCCTGTGATTACAGCATTTACCTAATAACATTATCTACAGCAGTTCACTGCTGTCTGTTTTTTTACAAGGAACTTGCTTTCAGTATTTCCCACAGGAAATGAGGTTCTTAGCTATTGTCTGCTGAAATTTTGCAGTGTTGATTGCAACCAGAATCTCTCATTTCACTAGTCTACCTCCATCACACTAATACAGACACCACAACACAGAATGAGAAAATACTTTGTTACTGATGATAAAACAATTCAGCCAAGTGTATCAGAGCTTCAGAAAAGCAGCTGAGATGTCAAGAACTGGCTCTCATTAGATACTACAGGGTTCTGAAAGAGGCCAGAGCTAGTGGGAAAGAAAAGAACCAAACCCAGCAGAAAAGTTGCACTTGCAGCCAGGGCAGCAAGGAAAGCCCTTAGCAACATTCACACTGCCAATCTGGTTCAGGTTCAAGGTCTGGTTTGTGTATTACCCCTTATCTACATGTAAGCACATTTTTCAGATGTGAGCTCTGAAATCCTGAGTCCTGGATTGTCCAGAGATGAAATGACTGTGAGCACCGCTGAGTCCAACTTCTCATTTTATGTAGCATGGACAAGTTAGGCATGATGCAGCTAGGCATGGTCCAACCTGAGCTTTCTGCAGTCCAGTCCACCACCAAATATCCTGAGCTCATCTCTCCTTGAGGACTGTGTGCCAACAGAGCAAGCACCAGCCATAGTTAGTATGCTGCCAAGCAAACCTGAGAGAAACACCCAGATCAAGGGTTTGCCATGAGCACAGCCAGTCCCCCACAACAGGGACATGCACTGCTGTGGGTAGGTACCAGGCAGATCTCTTTGGGTTGCTGACTGGATTGCTTCCTCACACAGTAAAAATGAGATTACATGATGCAAAGAGCAGCTGTTACAGGTTAGGAACCAAAGCCAGAGCAGCATTTCTCCCAGACAGTAACTGGGTTAACCCAGAAAAAAAAAAAACAACAAACACGAACCAAAGATCAGTTTGTGCCTCTTTTAAAACACAGACTCATAACCCAACAATGATGCTAATGCCTGCAGAGATGAAATCAGGCTCAGTGCTGCTCCCAGGGAGTGCAAGGATGAAGCATCATATGAGGAGCCCTCACAGTGCTGATTTACATGCTCAAGACTATGGCATATGGATAGCACCCAGCTGAGCAGATAAGAAGTCATTTTAAGAAAAGTATTCTCATCTACTGGCAGATACACATAAAAATGTAGTGTATGGAAACTGATGGGGTGACTCTGCTATTAGACACGATGCATTTATGTGGCATCCTTGTGAGGCAGCTCCACAGAAGCTGTGACACTGTGGCATGCAGCCACTCCTGACCATGAGCTGTGTGCTTCTCATTCAGCATGCTGCTGTGAGGTCTCCACGCAGCCTTCTCTTCTCTAGGCTGAACAGCCCCAACTGTCTCAGCCTGTCTAATCAGTCCTATATTTCCTATATGCATAACAGGAAAAGGCTGCACTGCCAAAGCATACTTCCAGAGAAGGCTGGTGCACAGTCTGTGTGCGCACATAAGGTAGACAATAGTAGTAAAAGAAACAAATAGAAGTTAATCCTTTAGATGAGGTAAGTATTAGGGGTATGTGATTTTGGACCTGGAGATTCTTTAGTTCTTCCCCTGGTGATGGCCCTCTGTGTCTGCACAAGGCAGCTACATTGGTTTTCTTAAAGACACAACTGAAACAGGAGCTCCCATGGGTCTCAGGGTGTCAGATCAGCCACTGGGAGAGGACATCTTTCCTGGCTTTGCATCTGTGATCCAGTGGTAGGTGTCGGGAGAGGTGAGGTGTCAGAGGAGAGCAGCTGAGGAAGCAAAGTTAAACAAGATTCTTGTTAAGTTCAACTGATTCTAGTTTCTGCTTTCCTGTTGAGCAGGGTGTCTGATTGTATCCGTAGTCATAGTTTATTATAGCTGTACAAGACAATTATGTTAATCTTACTTTTATTTTCTAATATTCTTTGATCTCGTACACATCAAAGATGTAAAATTTTAGTCTTGCTGGTAATTAGGTATAAAGAAAATATGCTGTCTGTCAGTACAGAGGATACAAAGCACAAGAAATTGTCCTGAGGGAGTCTAGATTCTGATCTAATTTTTTTTTTCTTCTCATCAGATTTCTAATTTCCTTTCATCGGTTGCCTCAGCCATTAAATAAATGTACTGGAAGTAAACTTTGCCATTGTGAAATTCATTCATCTTATTAAACCACCTAGTCACTCAGTATGGATCCTCAGTTGAGGAAAAGCAGTTTGGTACATCAAACAAAAATGTACATCAGTGTTTCCCAAGCTTGCAGTAAGCCCTTGCAGTCTGTATTGACAAAGGTTTCACGCTTGCTTGCCGTTAGTTTTAAGCAGACCAGGCCTAATGCTGTGCTCAGTTCTGATTTGATTCATCCGTTATAGTCCAAAGGCTTTGATTTCTAACTTGTGATTAGTGCTGTGGTCAAGAACAGCAAATGAGTATATGCTAAATTATTTGGCTCTGCAGTTGCTCTTCAAAGCTGTCTTTCTAAAGAGAAGACGTTCAGGGCTGATTTTACAGTTTCTGCAGTGAATCTGCATCAATACTTCATGCCTACAGCTGGTAGATTTTTACATTGCAGTTTATTCTGGGGATCGACCCCTTCCCCCACTTTTGCTCATGAATTGCAAAGAGATCATTATCTTCATAAATTTGTTTACTGTCCAGAACTTTGTTATGAATAATTTATGGCAACATTTCAGCCTAAGGATTGTTCTCAGTGCACATAACAAGTATTTATTAGATGGTTTCATACTGGAAGTTATTAGCCTGGCTGCCTTCCTGTTCTGAGGGTGATTGTCTTGATCTTTGTTAATTATTTCAGCTTCTAGACAAGATCGGTGTCTTGCGATCAAATGAGAAGTTGTTCCTTGATTAAACAACTCTGCAGGCAGCCATAGGCTCCTATGTGGCAATACTGCAGAAAATAAAAATAACACGAAATTTGAAGTTGGGTTGCTGAAGAAAACCAGATCCCTCAATTACAGTCTGAATCTGAAAACAGGAGCGAGATCATTTCTGCTCGCAGTAATTAATGACAATCTGTCTGTGGTATAAACATCAACTGTGTACCTGAATAATAATGTACAGTTTGGCATCTTTCTCTGAGGATTAAAACGATGTGAAAGCCTGGTAGCATTCAGGTCAATGACAAAACTAATTGATTTCAGCCTGGCTAGAATCTCAGACCAAATTTGTCAAATTCAGTAAACTGAGATCTGTATGTTACTGTGATTGTTGGGTTATGGAGATTTTAACCACTGAGATTACAAACAGCTTCTGCTAATAGTTTGTCAGGATGATGGAGCTAGGCTTTTTTCAGTGATGTCCAGTGATAGGACAAGGGGCAATGGGTGTAAACTGGAA
>JAVHNF010060728.1:0-11595 GCA_034783455.1 Micropsitta finschii | reverse complement strand
TGTGTCTTTTAAAGTTAAAATGATTTTCTTTTAAGAGCAAGAAGTCTGTAGGATATTTGGGATTTTTTTTTTTGTTAGAAAAAGATTAAGAGAGGGAAATAATTTCCTCCCACCAGCAATAAAATGTCTTCAGCTTGGCTAACCAAGAGAACAGAAAGACACAATGTCAGTGTTCCATTGAGAACATTTTCCAATTGCGACTAAATATTACAGATGTTTGAAGATCTCAAATATATGAAGATTTTAGGAGTTTTGTGAACAGAATAAAATAGAAGAAAGAAAACTTTCCAGTAACTTCAGTGAAGGGAAAGAGGCAACAGGAGTATGACCCTCACAGGCTTTGGAGGATCTACTGGAATGCTGCAGTGGTGGAAAAAGCTTCCATAACAATTCACATCTTGCTTCCAAGCAAACCAATCTCTGATCCCACTGCTCAAGAAGTGCCAGCTTTCTGCCTTTGGGCACATACAAGCTTTCCTCTGCCTCCCATACTGGGAAACGACAGGGAAAATAACAAACTGAAATAAATTAATAAATATAAATACAATTCTACACACAATCTTCCCTATTCCTCCAGCACCTTTTGTCCCTAGTGCAAGCGTAAGTCAGTAACAAATGTACTTATACCCCAGCCCCTCCATGCTGGCACTGCTGGGCATAGACAGCTCAGAGCTGCTGGTGGGACGCAAAGAGTTGCAGCTCTAGAACAGCATTGTGCAGATAAAGCTGCAATGTCTTCATCTCAGGGCATGCTTGGTCAACAGTGGCTAAGCATGGGCCTAGAACAAGTGACAACTCAGTAAGTGAACAGTCCAGCACAATCCTAGGCACATCTAAAAAGAAGCTGACAAAGATGTCTTAATGTACCACTCCTCACATCCTCCTCTTCCATCTAAATCTGAACATATCAGCGCTAACAACTGTGGCCTTTAAAATACACACCAGATTCAATCTGCTGTCCACATGTGATACCACACACCTGTAGCCCTGCACTATCCTAATCTTGGCCATCAACTGTTATATAGAGCTAAAAAGAAACAAAAGGGATGTTCCAGCCCCATTCAACAGGACAACATGAACTACTTTCAGAGCTTTCTGGTTGCCTTTGGTATCTCCTCCATCACATTCGTAGTGATAGAGCATCATTCAGTCACAGTGAAGGACTGTGTATTTTGATGTTTTCCTTTGTAAGTATAGTGAATGGTTTCAAATAGCACAAACCTTCTTGAGCATTTATCTCCAGGATCTTGTCTCAGTAAGGACTCAGATGACAGGGCCTGTAAGACTGGCTACCCTAGAGTGGAAAAGACGAAGTTTTCCATGTCTGTCCCCTCATCATCACCTACTTTGTAGTCTTTGTCTGCCAGGACATGCCATAGTCCTCTGCTTGAGCAACCCTGAAAGTATTCATATTTCCAACTTTAGCCAGAGCAACTACAACACGGGCTTCCCACTGCTTCCCTTTTTATTCCAACCCTGCAGCTTCCAGCAAAGCACTTTTTACTCTTCTCCAGTTCTCTCACATGTTTATGGAGACTTCCAGCTCCCACAGCATAGTCATTGGCTTCTTCTGTTTGCTCCTGGCTTTCCCAGGTCCCAGGGCAGAGACTGATGCTAGGAGCAAGCCCAGAACACCCGTCTCAGAAGCCTAATTATGACTGCACTCTAGGCCTCCCACAAGTGCCAACTCTGCATGTTTCCTTGGGATCACTGAGCAAAAGAGCCTACCTGAGGCTGACTTAATTTCTAATGTGCTGGCCTTTATATGTCACTGATCCCCCCCAAGATCCTCAGAGATGCAGTTTCCAACATCACGGTCTGATGGTAAAACCTCAGTACAGCTATGGATGTCTCCTCTTCTGGAGACATTTCCACTGCTGAGGGCCACATTGGGTCATTTTTTGGTTGGTTGGTTGGTTTGGTTTTGGGTTTTGATTTTCTTTCCCCAAAGCAGGGGCAGTGGGAAGTTTTGCCCCTTGTTTTCACATAGCCAGGAGATGGTATGAAGGCAGGCTTGAAACTGAACACACATTGAAGAGTTGGTCAAACAAAACTAACTGTAAGGGTAATATCACAGGGGAAGAGAAGATGTGAACACTGGAGGGATTTCTCTTCGCTGTCACTAAACACCAGGGCTTTTCTCTCTCTGAAGAGGGAGCAAAAGGAACCAAGCCTGAGACAAACACCAGGACACCAACACCCCAAACTAGAACTTTGCTTGATCTCCCTATCATACCACAGGAAAGAAAAAGCCAAGCCTCATGTATTCATGCACATGTGAATAAAGTAAGACACAGAGAGAAGTGGCTATAGTGATAAACCAGAAACAAGGCCAAAAGGAGGCTCCCCTCCCACAGTCAGCTCCCCAGCAGTGCTCTGGCCCCAAAAGAGCCTGCCCTGTATTTGAGTGCTGGCAGGACACTGAGCAACTCCCGCGGGAAACTCCTGCCACCCGAGGCAGCATCGAGGGAACACGGACCTGCGGAGAGAGGGAATTTCCTTCCCCGACGTCAGTGCAGCTGCATCACCATCTCCAGGCGTTCCGGAGACACAGCGGGACCACAGCCTGGGCTAAAGCTGGGCTGGAGGCTGGAGCGCCCCGAGACAGGTGGCAACACCCCTCTGTGGGGTCGGGATTGCATATCAAAGGGGTTGCAGGAGCTGTGTAGGTGGAAGGCTTGGCCTCCCCGTACAGCTGCCACACGACATGTCTGGCATTCTGGTGAGAACCGCCACAAATATGCACGGTGTCATCGCACCCCACGGGGTCAAGCCCAGGTTGGGAGCAGAAACACTGGTGACCACATCCTCATGGGTGAAGGTCTGTCTTAGCTCTGCTCTGCAGTGGGGTGGGTGGCAACAGAGGGTAGGACCAGGAGCTCCCTGCAGTTTCCAATCAGCTTTCTAGCACAGTCTCACACTCATCTTCTCACCACACACCCTTCCCAGTGTTCTCACACTCTGCTCTGATCTCCCAGGCTTTCACATCAGAAGCTTCAGGGGTTGATATATAGGCATTGAGGATATCAGCTTCTGAAGTGCTGGTGACAGTCAGCAACACCAGACCAGAAGTAAATGAAAGAAGAGGTTTGTTTTATGCGAAGCAAAGTGAAAGCTTTCAGCAAGCTGTCTGTCTGGAAAGATTCACCCAGAAAGTCACCAGGAAGGCTGACATTTACTGTCAGCTTCAATGGAGGACACAATTGCAGTAGACTGAATATGGTTGCATCACTCATCTTTCACTCCCTTTAACTTTTCCTTGTGAGTCAGAGCTGAGCTGAATCATATCAAGGTCCTGTTGCTGCTGTCATCCCTTGATGTTTTCCATCTCCTGCATACTCCACAGAAGCAGAAACCTCTGTCCTTTTGGCAGCTTCAGAAAATACATCCTCCATGCAAAAGCATCGGTCTCAAAAGAATTTATTTCCAAACAGGATATAAGAAAAACTCACTGCTTGGCTGGCAGAGCTGTAGCTCCCAGCAGTAAGGCTATGTCTCTCTTGCAGTCTGAGGCACAAGCACAGGTCCTGCAGGCAAACCAACACTAATGGGATTAAAGCGAGTTCAAGAAGCAATGGCAATTAAAACAAAAATCCCGAAAGCATTAACCACTAGCAATGGAAGCCCTGGTTTCAAACCTGCACATCCTCTGCTGAAGCCTGCACTTCCACTCCTCCCCAGCCAGCAGTACTCAGGTCACCATGAACGTGGGTGCGTGCACACCAGTAATAATTGCCTTCCTGACTGTATTGGAGAGACAGCCTGAGAATGCCTGCATTTAGGGGCATGGAGGTCCTTCCCCAAGCTCACAGCTTGAAAAACAGTAAGGACAGGACATGTTTAGTGCAGTCTGTCTCCCTCAGGATGGAGCACAAAATCCACTTAATCAGTGACAGCAAAGTACGTGGGCATAAAGTAAGGGTTTGGTGTCACTTAAGTAACATGTCAAAGTTAATGAAACCTTTTTTATTTTGCCTTCTCAGAGTAAACATCAGGAAAAGCTGAAAAGCCAGTGTTACATGTCTTTATGCAGAAGATAATGACTTAAAGAGAGTTTCTTGCATTAGCCCCATCCATGTACTTTGATGTTAATAGCCCATATATGTATCCTTGAAATAAACCAAGACCTCACATGTGATATGATCAAAACTTCACACCTCACTTTTTCCAAAGTGAAACAATTTTCTGCTGTGACTCAGTCTAAGCACATCATACATTGCACCCTTGAAGCAGGCAAAAGATTAACCGTCTGTCCCAAGCTCTTAACTCAGCTTTCAGCTTTTCAAACAAAGGCTATTTCCACATTTCCATGGGACAGCAGATGCCAGCATTGCTATTCACTAGGAAGCAGACCTGCCAGAAGCTACATGCCATCTGGGTAACTGCAGCTACACAAGGTACCTAACACACAGGTGACCCTACACTTTCAGTAACCCAGTGCCTCCTCCTGGGGGATCAAACCTGACCCAAGCAGCAGTGCTGGTACAATGTGCAGTGCACAGCTGGCAGACTGACAACCAGTAGTTGATTTCCAGTAACCAACCTCTTTAAAACCTCAACAATGTAAGATGTTTGCAGGCAGCGCACATCTGCCGCTCAGGAGAGCAAGTTTCTGCGAGTGTACGTAACAGTGCCATCTGGTGATCCCGGCCACAGCGTTATTGACGGCCGCACAGTCGATGGCAGCCACCCAAACTTCCTCATATTCGTTGGACCGGCTCTGAGGTGCTCAACAGGCACTTCTTTGCAAAGCCTCGCTGCCAAGTGCTGCTGCTGTCATCTCATGAGGCAGCAGGTCAGAACCACTCAATCTGGGAGTAGGAAAAAGGGTGAGGAGAGTTGCTTCCCCCTCACAACCTACCAGTCCTGCAAGCATGAGTTTTAGTGAAGCTGAGCTAGGCTCTCCATTACCATCAATCAGAAGGTTGAGTAAGCCAAATCCTGCCTTTTGCAGTGTCCCCGAAGCTCCCTGATTTTCCACACTCTTTTCCCGGGGCTGTTCCAAATTCACTTAGAGACCACAGTCTCTTGTGTGTGTGAAAGCAGACGTCAGCTCTGTCTTGCAGGGGTGCACTAGCCCTGGAGAATGAGGGAATTTTAGCCTGTAGGCCCAAATTTGAGACATGTAGAGTTGGCAAGCATTAATACCTTCTTTTTTTAAAGTCACCCTTCTTAAGAGTAGAGCGTGGTATAATTTCCTAAAACAGCATTAGTTTAGAAACCTTAACACTGCCTACCTCCAGCTCAAGGATTCCCAGGCATCATCCACAGTCTGCATTACCTCTACTAAAATCAGCAGCTTTTGCAAGTTCTGTGGAGTCCACCTACCATACACAAAACTCCTGCACCTAAATCCACTGCTGCTGAAGACAGCACCAGAGGGACAACCAAAAGGCATGGGATGCTGTCACACATTAGCCACTGAGCAGTTCTGGGCTGGCTGGCTGGCTGGCTGGCTGCCTATAATCCACAATAAACATCAGGTAATTGGTAATAATATCAGGTAACAATAAACATCTATGTAAGAGTGCCACACAAGTCCTCCCGGACAGGTCTTGGAAGAGCAGGGGCCACCCAAAGCTGATCTCAGCCTTGAGTAAAGCCTGTCACTTAACACAGCTTTTTCCAGCCTGCCAGAAGGGAAGGAGGGGACAGCTGTGAAACCTCTCAGGCAGCTGTAGCCCTGGCAAGTGCATCACTAATCTACTAATGGATGTCCCAACATCCCATTTAGATACCTGTGAATCTTTTCAGTAAGTCATCTGAGAGGGAAGAGGAATGCTCATAATAGCATTTTCTCTTGTGTCTTCTCAGTCTCCAGGAATGGTCCTGAACTGTTTGTTCTCCTTCTGGCAGAGCTGGCATCTTGTACCTTTGGCAGGTTGTACTACAGACCTCCCTTCATAGACTCTACATTAGACTCGACTCTGTAGACTCTACATTAAGAGTAGGAAAAAAAGCCCAGCCCAAACTGAAAACACACAGAGAAAAAAACCAAAAACCAATACCAACCAAACAAAAACACAACCACACCAAACCATCAAAATCCCCAGACATTTGGATCTGCAAAGATCACTGTAACACCTCTCTGTGTTAGCATCTTTGCCTGATGCTGACTCCTAGCACTGGCTCCTGGCTCCTAGGAAATGAAAAGCTTATTCAATGGCTTCCAGTCCTAATGTCATGAGGTCTCTGATGTTCCATACTTGAAAGTGGTGTTAAAATATGCATTAAGTGATATTACTGATAACACCATTTAAAAAAGTTTTATAAATAAAATGTGCTCCTGTCTAGGAGCACCTAATTCATGCCTCTTTCCAAATATCTTACCCTAAAATGTTAGCAATCAATTACTAGGCAGACAGGATTTAAGAATTTCTCTTCTAAAACAGATTGCAACATGCAGATTCTGTGTTGTTAAAACCATTCACATGCCTTTTTCACACATGATTTCAAGTTACTAAGGTAAGCAAGACCACACAATATAACTTAATACATAGCAATCAAAAATTTCCACACAATCCTTTAATATAAAGCCATGTCCCTATGTAATAAGTGATGCAACAGACTTTCCCTGAAGTCCCAATTCCTGCAATTGAAGCTTAAGCCCAGCAAAGAAAGAATTAAAATTCTTTGGTTGCCGCTGAATCATTGGCTGCATTGGGTTATTTTACCGTGCATTAGACTTTAATTATGACTAAGCTCTAGCCATCTGTTCTACTCCCTAATTATAGATGCAACGAATATTTCACAATTTCAACCGTTAAAGCGCT
This sequence comes from Micropsitta finschii, assembly GCA_034783455.1. Classification (NCBI taxonomy): domain Eukaryota; kingdom Metazoa; phylum Chordata; class Aves; order Psittaciformes; family Psittacidae; genus Micropsitta; species Micropsitta finschii. The sequence continues at coordinate 4,822 of JAVHNF010060728.1, read as the reverse complement.
CTAAGAGAGCTGTGTACGGCATGCAAGGTTAGCTTCATTAGGACCCTTTGCACTCTTATTTAAAGCATTGGGGAAGAAGAAAGAATACTCTGCACAGGAAAGAAGCCTGCTGTTGTTATTAATCCCAGGAGGCCTTTGCTGCACCAGATTTTGCACCTCTTGGAAGGACTCCTAACTTCCTCTGCTAGGGCACAGAGGGACACACTAGTGCTACCTTGCTGGTGGCCTCCAAACCAGATGTTGCTGGTACTAGCAATGAGAAGGATGTGCAATTCAGATCTCCTGCTGAAGGGTCATACCCTAAAGCATCAGCAGTTACAACATTTGGAAAGGACCGTGGCAAATAAAGTTCTGAGGTTTTTTGGCTGTGAAGGCTAAAGATGCTTCTACACCTAGCTGTCCATCTGCCTTCTCTTGCTGAGGTTTTTACCACACCACATGCATCCTACTAGGATGAGTCCCCGTGAGGGCCTCAGCTGTATCCCTTCATGGGCCAATGTCTCAACCACATGAAAAAAGGTGTGAATCTTTAGACATCATATTGTGAACAGCAGCAGCTGAAGACAAACCCTCCTGTCACCTTCATGTCTGCTGCAGCAATAATGATCTCAGCATAATGGCCAGGGAGGGAGAAGTATCAAATGAGGATGTAATAGCACTTTAACCAGCCAGAGCTACCATGCAGCACAGTTTCCTTAGCATGAGCATTGTTACCCGCTCCCCCTGCAGAGCTGGAGCTGGCTGCCCTTGGCCATAGGCTGGTGGATAGCCCAAGAAGAGAAATTTGCTGCAGACTCTGGAGCCCCTCAGTCACCTTTTCAACAGCTCTGCCCACTGTTACGAGACACAGCTAGAGCTGCCTGACTGTGCTGACACCACCACCTCCTTCCCCCATCCACAGCACTGCCGAGTTCAAAGCTTCAAGCACACTTATAGCTATAGGGTGTGCTTGTGCCTACACAAACCACCTGGACAACTGCCCAGTGTTTTGCAATTACACACACCATCACTGACCTAGGCAGTCCCTTGACCAGAAATAGTCAGATGCCCAGTGAGCTCTAGAGCAGTTAGTCATCACAAACAGATTTTACTTCACGGTCAATGCCTGCAACTGCATGTGTCCCCAGGTGAAGAGAGGAAGGTACCTCCTTTTCAGGTACATGCCATGGGCTAGTTTTTGATCGTGTCTCCGGGGAAAGCATGAAGAAAGTGGACAGGAGAAAAAAAATGTTGAATTCACAGAGCTGAAGTTTGAATGTTTATATTTGTTTGTGTACCAGGAAAAATACAGCTTTGTAGACAAAAGAGAAAGCTAAGAAAGAGTAGGCTAACCCAGAAACACATACTACCTCCATGGTGGGATTTCACATAGTTATGTTTTAAACTATCTCCTTCATCTATAGTAAGTTTGCAGATGAAATAAAGTGGTTTCTTACCACAGTCATATGTAAGACCCTCTTTACATTTCAGTCCATTTAGGTATTTGACCAGACTTTCACTCTGAATGTTAAAATGTAATGTTAAAATTAATTTTAAAAGGTAATCAACGCTCTTCTAGCTGTGCTTTAGCGAGGACCCAAACCCACCACGTTTCTTGTGGTTTTCTTCTAAAATCATTATGACAGGGTTGAGTGGAATCATGAGGCAGGTTTGATGAGTGGTTTGGTTCTGAGAATATAGAGTCCAGAGTCAAAGCATTTATCTCTGGCATCAGGGCAAGGGATCACAGTGTTTCTGTGGGTACTCATAACCATGTGCTTGCATGTTCTAGCCTCTGAGTGATTATGTATCACACAAGGTGATAACATGCACACTGAGAATAACTCTGCAGGAGACACCATGCATGAAAATAAGTGACTCTCCATGATTTCCTTGAAGTTAGTCCCAGAATTAAAGCCAGAAAGTCCTGTTCTGTCATTCTAGTTCAACTCATACAGAAAGCAACAGCAAACTAATATCATTTGTTTTCACCTCAAGGAAGAAGCAGACCAAACCCTAGAATTTTCCAAAGGCTTCCTAAAGCTTTCCAGAGCTATATACAGAGTTCTCTTTATCTTCAGGCAAGCCATAGTCTTACTTATCTCTTCAAGGGCCCTGGAAACTGGTGGCTTTCCTTTCTGCCACAGTTGCCTGTTTGGTTTAGACTTTGATGTTGCATTCATTAACCACCTGAGAGGTGATCAGAGACAACTCCCACAAGGGCAGCTCATGGATGAGAGTGCAGCCTGAAGTTCAAGTCCCAGATATAAGCATAAGTTCAAACAACACAAAAGCAATACTAACAGGATACATGGAATCCAGATCTGGGCTGAAACTGTCCTTATTCAAGTCACAATAGAATTCTTACTGACTTAAGTAAGGCTTTTGCCACTGGAATATTATTTATTCAGTTTAATTAACAGGCTACAGCTATATGTTTCCCCTTTAGGTATTCTCCTACTTTTTATGTCCTGGAAAGTGCTCAGCAAACAAAAAGCCTGAGAAGCAGGTATGCAGAAATCCCTTTTAGCACAGGAGTTAGCGTTGCAAGCAACTTTCCCAGTGCTAAGAGGCTGACATAGATACTTGCGAACAAACGCTTGTGAGACGATAGATTAGGGGATCTGCTTAAGGAGATCAAATAATTCACTGTGGCATTCTTCAAGAGCTAAGTTAAAAGGAAAACAATCTCTTCATTTGAATGATTCCCCCTTTGTATAAAAGGATTAAAAACTGCTTACTTTTGTTTCCACCAATGATCAATTTTATTCAATGATTTCTGTTTCTGATTTCCCTTTTTGCTACCCAGTCAGTTTCTGTATTCACCCAGAATCAACCAGATCAATACTGTAAGCTCAGAGTAAGGAGGAAAGCAGCACAATGAAAGACTGCTGGAGCTGTTTGCTTTGAGTCAGCACATCAGATGTGTGTTTTTACTGACAAACGTAGTTACAAATTCTGAATCAAAAGCCAGGATTTTCCCCACCCACCACTATATATTCACTGAACATCACCAAGCAATAAATTCAACATGTCACGCTGGGAGATTAAGTTATGCTCCCTGCATAGCAAGGACAGCTGCAGTGCACTGAGGATACATCAACAATGTAGAATTTTATTGATTTTGGCTGGTCTCAACATTGTTGACCTCAAGACATGTGCTGCTAGATGAAGATGAAGATTAATGGTGAGGAATCAGGATGGGCTTGACTATGTTTCTGTAGACACATGTGGCATGCCTGTGGGTAAGTATGCTGAGACTCTCTACCCTTCTCTTTCCAGCAGACACATAGCAAGCTCTGCCCTAATCAGATAAAATTCAGCTCAGGACCAAAAGCCATGCAGTTATTCAAGTCTGGCTGAAAACCCAGGCCGATACACCCAGCACCAACACAGCCATGGCCACACAGCTTAGACCAGCACTGGCTTTTTTTCAGACCTGACAGGGGCTCATATCTGTCTGCAAGCACTGCATGGCCATTCTCTCCATCCAGAAAGATCCAATCCTGATAGGGTCTGTGCTTAGGGTGTGCCTCATGCCTCATGATGGCACATGGTATCATCTCAACTCGGACCATCTGTAAACTGCAGGAGAACTTTTTGCATTTTACAGTGGACAAGAACTGTGCTAACCAGACTTGAGAAAGGATCCAGCAGATTCGGGATGTGCAGCTGACCTAAAGCAGGTGATTTGCAGGTGATTGGGTAGTAATAAACAAGTCATCCTGCCTACAGGGGCAGAAAACATCATACATATGCAAGTTACAGTAACTTTCCAGAAAAGGAGAGAGAGGAATAAGTGAAGACCTGCTCTGAGATGAGTAACTAGATAGAGTCATCTGTCCTAACCACAGTGCACCTGCTCACAGACTCTCTTGCTCCATCCCTCAGCACCCTCACCTCACCTTCTCCCTGCTGCCACATGAAGGTGAGAACAAACCACCTCTCCTTGCCAGAGGCAGCTAAGAATTTCCAGTGGTGCAGGACCATGAGCAAGAAGGGCAGGACTGAGCCAGGGAGCTGGGAAGTTTAAGAGAAAGGGCAAAGAGCCCTGCAGTTGCTGCTTCTGTTGCCACATGGAATGGATCAAAGGGAGCAACAGCCTCTTTTTGAAAAGATCCTTTGCCCAACAAGAGACATATGGACCTAGGTTTCCCTGCAGCGGGCACACAACTGGCGTGGCCAGCAGCATGGCTTTCCAGAACTCCAGCCACAATGAAACAGAACAAATCTTGCCAGGACTGCCTTGCCATTTTGGCAGCCAGCTAGCATAGGCAACTGTCTGTGGTTAGAGAGAGCCCTAGAGGTAAGAACACCAGAATGCCTCTTGCTAAGAGTTTCTGAAGAAAATCAAAAGGATTTGGACACTGAGAGGTGTAGAAATAGATGCACAAGAGTAGGAAAAGATTAATGACTCTGTCAGAGAATAGGAACCCTGAAGCAACGGAAAATAGGAAGGCATGATTATAGCAGAGATTGCGCAGAGCACAGACAGACCCCAGCAGAGAGGATAGGCTGGAGTCCCAGAATTAAGGCTGTAGGAACTCTCTGAAGACATGTTGCAGCACAGGTCTCCTCCAAAGCTGACTATGTAGGTGTAGAAAGTGGTGCTGGCAGAAATGGATCAACAGTGCGTTCCCTATTTGTTCAACAGGTCTGAAACGTGCAATGCTCGGGAATAGTCCTCTGAAAAGTTTTTGCTATCATCCTAGAAAGTTATTGGAATGGGAGAATGGATCACCAAAGATATAAATAAGGAGAAAAAAGAAAGGAAGGAAAGGAAGGAAAGGAAGGAAAGGAAGGAAAGGAAGGAAAGGAAGGAAAGGAAGGAAAGGAAGGAAAG
>JAVHNF010060726.1:8473-24966 GCA_034783455.1 Micropsitta finschii | reverse complement strand
GTGGAAGTACTCAAATCCAACAGAGTTGCTCTGGAGGCTGGAGGAAAATCCAGAGTCCCTGAGGCCTGATCAAGATCAGGCTCTAGATGAAGGAATATGGGCACTGTAAGTGCAACAAGGCTCGCAAGCAATATTTTCACCAAAACAGGAAATGTGCACTGGCGTGCTAGTTTTGCAGCTGGTATAAATGAGGACAGCTCATTAGCAAAGTATTTTTTGTTGCCTGTCCAAAGGCAGGACACTCTTGCCGGAGGGTTTTTTCCTCTAGAAGTCACTTCCCTTGGAAGTCTAGACCTGCAGGATGCTTTATGAAATCTCTTGTCTATGGTGTTCCCTTAGCTCTGTATAGAGATCAGGTTTTAGCATGTCCACCTTACAGACCGAGCTTGTATTGATTAAACTGCAATTAACGTGGTCTTTGATGCTAAGCCCTTCCCACAAGCAAGTGAGAAAATTAAAAATCTGAAGTGTCACTGAATAGAGCCTAAACTCCATCCTCTGCTGATGTGAGCAATGACACCGTATGCAAGTAAGCTTAGATCCATGGCTTTGGTATACCCTAGCAGTGTAAGTATCCCATCTTGCCAAGTCTCTTCAGCGCAGAAACGTGCTGACTATAGTATGAGTCTCCTGAGTGCAAAATCTACAGGATGAAGTCCAAGCCTGCATATATGAGGTTTTGGACTGGATCCTATTTTCTTTTGTAAATGGATTTGCTTAGCTTCACAGACCAAAATGCATTGATAGTGAATGTAGTGCCTTGTGATACGCTGAGAAGTTTCAGAAGCAGATCTTTAAATTGTAACTAGTCCCTAGCCCAGATGTGAAGCTCTAAGTTGCGTTTCTTGTAGTTTTCTCTTCTACCCATCCACTGCAATGACAGCAACATCTCACCTGTGTGCAAATGTGGAAGATTGTCCCCACCAAACAGCTGGCTTTGACCCCTGAAAGGAAGCTCAGACTACTGAGGGCAGGCTGGGGAAGGACAATTGATTTCTCGGGGTACTCAACCCCCTCCAAATCATTCAATGGCCTGTCTTGCAGTCCAATTGGTCCTTTGAATCTTAAGGCCTCTCATAAGAGATGCTTGCATATCTCTTACTAAAATTAGTGACAGCAGGAAGCTGGTCTCACTCTGAATAAGGTGTAAACATTGCCCCCAGGGAGCCAAGTCCTTAGGTTCCTGTCTGATAAACACAAGATACATTTTCAAGATCAACATTCACGGTCATCCTGCAGCTGAGTTTTGTGTGTGTCTTATTTCTCTCCAGTGGCATTTCAAGAGTGATTCAGAAGCTTTGAGAGAAGCTGGAGGGGTTTGGAAAGCAAAATCATTTTTGTGCTGTCACCTTGCTTTCTTTGGCTTCCTGGGCTGTGCACACAGAAGCTGTGCTGTGCTGTCAAAAATGCTTCTGATTCATAACCTCTGCCAAAAGCATGAGTAGAGCAGCATCACAAATTGCATAGCCCACTGGCCACTAGGGAGGGTTCATTTGCCTGCTAATCTGAACTGGCTGATCCTAAACTTCCACTTCCCGATGCATTCAAATGCACTGCTGAGCTATTTGACTCCAGCGTAGACTCAGGGATGTTTTTCTTGTCTTATAGTCTTGTATTGACTGAGCTAACCCACAAGATAATTGCTAAGGCAAAGAGCTTAGCAGGATTCTAACAAGGATTAAACATTTATATGATTCATTAAAATATCCCCAGTGCCACTAGCTGGGATAAAAATGTATAAGGATTGTGTTATAATTATAGCACCCGGCTGCAGCCCAGAAATCTCTGTGAAAATAACCCCTGAAAAATGCTGCTCAGGGATGTCAGAGCTGCACACACTGCAGTGCATGTTTCATTGGAAACCCAGCCTGAAATCCTGTTGATTGGCACATCCTTGAAGTCAGGCCCATACAGAAGCAGCTGGCTCTTGGGACAAGATGAAGAATCACCCAAATAACCCACTGCAATAGAAGCACAGCTCCAACCAATCATAGGACTAGCCTGCCCAGCTGAAGAGCCAGCGCTTTAGGGGAGAAACTTCGCTGTTGTTGTTTCTCAGTAGTGAAGTGACCAAAAGTGAAGAGAAGGACAACGAACAGGTAGGTATTATGCTTTTTTACTCAATGAAGTTTGAGCACTCAATCAAATATGGGTAACGTCAGTGTGGATATTTCCATCGTGTAAAGATTCCAAATCCACATCTTTTTCTTGCTAGGAGAGTGAAGATGCTGCCAAGCTGAGGCAGGTTCAAGGAGAAAGGTGTTCAGCTCCCTGCTGACTCTGTTTGCTTGATCTAGGATGTAAATATTCATTTCTGGGTACATATCATCACTTCTGAGCTGTAAGTCTTTCTTGTTTGTCCCAGTGCTGGGGAGTATTTGGATGTGCTGTGCAGAATGGGATTGTTCCATGTGGGAAAGTCATCTCCAGCTATTCTCTATCAGATGGGGTGTCCTCATTGCAGAGAGCACATGTGGGAAGACAAACAGAAAGCCCAATTACTCGCCCAGCCCTTCTTTTTGGTGTCACCACTATGCAGGAAGGAGCAGGAACAGCAAAACCTCCATAAACATCTCAGCTTGTAGGAGCATGCCTGCTATTGCATCCCCCACTGAGTAATTGCATATTTATTCCCACAGCCACACAAATCCTGCTGGTGAGGAGAGTGGCTGGCTCCTGACCCCACCTCATCCCAGCTTGTGAGGTACAACATACGAGGAGACCCAGGAAGAGTAAGCTGTGCTGGGACTACAGTCAGTCAGATGCCAAGACAGACTGGTGGGAGCATGTGCATGTATTGTCTCACATCACCCCCTTGCAAGACACAAGTAGGACTGGTTAGACCCTGAAGACCATCATATACTGGCATTGCTAATTTTGCACAGAGAAGGACAGCATCCACATAATCTGAAACTGAGCACTTAGTAAGAAAGAGCAGTAAGTCAGATGGGCAGGGCACAATGCTATTTGTTGTTGCTGCAAGGAAACGACCACAATTCTCAGCATGAAGGATGCAAACTGATAATGCTGATGTTTTGGTGAATTATGGCTACAATTGTCACACAACAGGGAACACCAGCAACAGCCAGAGAGCCTATCCATTGGTTTCAGTTTGGTTTTCTAAGGAGGTGGTATGTGCAGTATCACTCTGCAGGCACGTGTGTGTTCACCTGTCTGTGTATCTGCACTCAGCTGTCCTTCTCCCTCACCAGTAACTTGTGAACCTGTTGACCTATTTCAAAGACATCTGACAGACAATAAGAGGTCTCCAAGGTATTAAATTCCAAGATGTTTTATGAAAATTGACAGCTGGTTAGAAGAGAAAGACCCAATTAGTGCCCCTATCGAGGTAATGGCGGCAATGTGAACAAGACCCTTGTTAGGCAGTGAAGATCCTCCTGGGAAAGAGATATTATGAATGTCCACAGAGGGAAAAACCAGATCTGTACTTGCAACTTATTAGACACCGGAGAATCCAATATAGGGCTCTAATAATCAGCTTCCTTAACTCTGCTGCTTGCAGAGTGACACGTCCATTACATCCAGCCAGGGCATTTGCAGCCCTCCTTTCAGCAGAGGCAGAACTGGGGAGGAGGGAGGAATTAGTAGGGTGGCGGGCTAGGGAAAGGGGAAAATCCTTCCTCCAACAGCTGCCGAAATCCTCCCCTGACCACCTCCTACAGATCTCTCACTGACGCCTCTCAGTCCTCCTCCCACTTTCCTGAGAATCCCATGACTCCTCCAAGCCCTTTCATTTCCCCATCTTTTTGCTTTTCCCAAACTCGAACATCCTCAAATAGCCAAAAATCTTCTCCTTCTCCTCCCTGTCACCTTCTTGGAAATATCCTTTGCTGTAGTCACAAATTAAATGCATAATTTTCAGGCTGGTTTGCTCTCATTTTTGAAGTTGCAGAATTCAGTTTTGCCTGCACTGATAAGAAACCTTGAGCCAGATCTAGAGTCAGGACACACAACAGGCAAGAACATTACGTTTACAAATTGGGCTTGTCTTCAGGGACAAATTCATCCTTCTTATAACCTCACGGAAGTTGCTATAGAGAAAATGTAGCCCTAATTAATCCAGCCTGCTTTCGTTATGAGAGATAACACGGCCTAGAGAAAAGCATCTGTCTCTGATAAAAAGGAAGTTCATGGTCTTACATGACTTTGCGACTGATTTGATCACCACACATCCTCTAGCTGCCATGTTCCCATTTATAAATGCAAATCATATGATCTGTGCTTCAGGGTCCAGATTCTCAGCTCAGATGAGCAAGCACACGCAGCCTTAACTTTTGAAACTAAAGCTATGTGCATCATCTCCACTGGCTTCATTAGCTTGCTGTTGAGGTGTTACATTCAAAGGCACTGAGTGAACTTCAGTCTCACAGCAAATGTCCTCCGAAGGTTTCCTTGGCTGTCCTTCAGCTCCCATCCCTTGTCGTTCCTAGGGAAAACAGCTTCCTTGTTATAAATTATGCAGAGCTCCAGCCCTTCCCTCCATGCTCCTGTTCCAGCTTTCCGCCTCCCTTCCCATTCCTCAAACAACAACAACAAAAAATGTTATCGGAAACATTAAAAACCATTAAAAATCATAATTTACCTTTTTAAATGAGAGGAATATTATTGAGTTCTAGGGCAGCAGGAGCAACAAGGGAAGGCAAGAAAGGAGCCCCACAGGAAATCATTTGGACTCTCCCTCTCCTGATCTCTGCATAAGTATTTAGCCGAGTGGCATTTGCAATGGATATTTATCTTGTAGAAGAGTTCAGATAGTAGGTCGTACAGATAGATAGGTAGTTGATCACCGATATTTTTACATCTACTTTATTAAATGAGCATCTAGTTAATTAAACAGTGAAATATTTGAAAACCCTGCACACTGTGCAATGAAGCCACATCTGGCTAACAAAGGAATTCTAACATTCCACTGGTGAGTGCTCTGCTCAAAAACCTTTGGGGATTTTCCATACTGATGTGCAGGTTTTCCAGCAGCACTCAGTGGCTCATTATAGCTATCATGAGATGAAACTGCAAGGAGTTCAAAGAGCCTTCCTCTGTGGGTCTCAGGAAGCTCTGTAACACAGTTGCAGTAGTGATGCCCCTTACATGAACGGAGGGACTTGTGTAATTCAACAGAGAATGCTCCAAGAAAATGCTGTAGTCACTGCACAACTCATGTACCCACCATCTGTCTCCGTTTGGAAGAGACAATCTTCATTTTTCAAAAGCAAAATATTTACAATAGTTCCAGTCTGTCCCTCCAGAATTCTTCCCACCCCGCATATGGATTTCATGAATCTACAGTATAGTGATCCGATGATCCTTCCAACTGACTCTATCACTAGCTGTCAAATGCTGGCATTCTCAACTGGGCGTATTTCTAGACACAGACTGACACCAGTACTTCAGTTGATTGACTTTAAACTCAAACACACCTGGTTCCATGCTAAGGATTTGGTGGAGGTCTACATCTGACACAAACAAGCATCCTAAAAAGGTCCAGATGCCTCCAAAGAACTACCCCGGAAATCTTACAAGGACAGGCTCCGTAGCCCTTCATGAAGGCCAGTGTGTTTGCTCAGGCTTTTAAAAGGAAAAGATTCTGAGTCTTATCTCAAATCAATTTTTCACTAGTATGATCCCAATTATTTCATTTGGGTTGTTCTTGAGTAATGACTCAAGGGCATGCCAAGGAGGAGTGGATTAGACTCACCGAGTTTCCTTTTGGCAAAAAACGAGAACAAAGAAAACCAAGTACACACACCCACATCTTCAGAGCTTTATATACTTCTTAGTGACATTCAGTTCTGGAAGCAAGCAAAGTTTTTTTCTTATTAACCATTTCAAATTCCCTTTCTCACTATTATCCCTTAGTTTTCCAGGCAATTACCTCACATTTTCTGTCAATCCCTCATCATATCTGTATCTTGTCTTACCAGTTTGCTCCTGTTTTGGCCCTGGGCTATTTTACTTGTGCCATTCTCCAGAGAGATTCTCCTAGTTTAGTCATTATTTCTACACATATCAAGCTTAGTCATCCATCTGGGAAGCAGAAATGTTGCCATATGGATTGGCTGGCCAGTCACAGGCCAAAATTGCCATATTGTTACTGAAGGGCTCTAAGGACCAAATGCCCAAATGTATTCAGACTCCAATGACAGATTACACGGAAGATGTGGGTACCTAAGACAAGTCTTGGGCAGACCTAAGATGCTGACATCCAAAGCTAGACTCTAAAGCCATCCTCTTAACCTGATCCCCAGTTCTCAAGTCATTCTTTGGTTTGACATGACATTTCCTTGTGCACAGTCCTCACAACGTAGTTTTCTGTCCATACACAGCAAAGCTACCCCATCTTAGCGATCTCTGGGCTTGTTTCTGTCCAAGCCCAGCTGGGAGCCAGATTCTAGGTAGACCACCTCCACCTTGCTTGATGATCTCAGCTAGGATAGGGGGGGAAAGGCTGTCAGGACAAGTAGTTTTCTCAAATAGCATTACATACGTCACATAACATTTATCTCAAGTAGGTCATGGTTACATTCACTCAGAAACTCATGCTGAGATATTCTTTTAATAAAATAAAAATCCACCAACTTCCACCAGATTTTACTAGTGACTTAGAATAGTTAGAAGTGTATCGAATCTAGTTCTTTCTTTTAAACAAGACACCTAATCACCTGGCTGTAGTATGAAAAGCAGTTGTGTGGGGCTGAAGTATTCTTTGTATTTTGAAAGAAGATAGTGAGCCCTATTAGTTCTTCCATAGAATAGGGATAAGCAGGCACCCTTGGGAAGGGGTCGTGTCCTATCCACACTCTGAGCCAGTCACAGGTGGTATATCTCAAATAAGAAGTAACTTGTGCCAAGCTAACATGCCGTTGACTTTCAGCAGAGCTTATTAGCATTTGATATGCACAGGGCAAACTTGAATCTCCCTGGTCTACTCAGTCTAAAGATCTGAATATATGAATAGGATGGAAGACATACACTCATCTCTATTCTTTAGTTGGACAATTCGTAATGAATAAGAAGCAGAAACAAGGATTGATTGTTAAAACATTTGCAAGCACAGAAAACAAACAAGCAAGCATGCTTTTCTCTGGATATTTACAATGAAAAACTTGATCTTTCTCATCTGCTATGAGGGTGGTATTTAATCTCAAATTGGAGTTGTGCATTCTGCAATTTGCTCTACAATACTGGGGAAGACGAAGGGCAGAGAGAAGGGAGCCTGTTAATGTTGAATGATTACATATTGACAACATGGCATTGTTATGCTTGTGGAGGGGTAAAATTATGGACCCACAGCTAGCTCTACTAGGCCTAGGCTGCTTTCTGGCCTCCCAAAAGCCGCCAGCAGTGTGGTGGAACAGTGCCTGCCATCATTTGACTGTGCATGAGGTCTTTACAAACAGCTGCTGGTTCAGCAGCATCTCCTCAGATGACTGCAAATGCAGCCATGCTCCTCTGAGATGCAGTAAAATCACAGACTGGCAGGGATCTATGAGATCCCCTTTTGCTCTGACACTGCCATTCACTTTCTACCCCAGGGCTGACTGAGGGAAACCTCTTCATGCCAGCTGCAGAGCTAGGAGACCTAAAGAACCAGAAGACCTGGGTATTTATACCTCTGCATGGACCAAAACAAGAGGTCTTACTTCTTATTTTATTATAACCTAGCAAAAGTTACATGCGTCTCCAGCAACCTGCAGTGCGTCCCAGCTATGAGATCTCCCCAGCCAAGCACCACTGTGAAGGCACCCCATCGCCCCACTGTGCAGCTCAGGAAAGCCATGCTGGCTGGCCTCTGCAGCACGTACTGGCAGGAAAGCCTACAGTTAAAATTTCTTCCAGCATTTCATGCTGTGCTGTGCATTCCGTGCCAGCTGTCCTCACCTGCAAAACTGTGTGACAGTATGTGGCTCCATTCAAGTTTTGGCTCTAACCAGTAGTTTCCAGCCTGGTGAGGAGCATGTCCAGCTGACACAGCTCAGGGCAACTACAGGCAGTTTCTGTAGGCAGAAAACTCAGCAAAAAGAAAAAGTAGTTAAAAGTGTAGTTAAAAAAGTAGTTAAAAGTGACCCATAATGTTCTTCATTGCAGCACAATACACTCCTTGTCACCACACCGAGAAGCAGGATTTATTCCTGTATTATTATAATAAAACTCAGAAAGTAGTTAACAATAGATTTTCTCTCACGTGTGTTAAAAGAAACAGACTTGAGCTCTGAGATAACCTTTTATCACTTTCATTTTTTAATGCCAAGCCAGAAATCTTTCAGCTTGAATTGTCTGAGGGCTTAAGAGGCATCACTCACCTGGGGTAACTTCCCACCATGCCATGAAGTCAAATGAGCTATTGTGTTTGACACCAGCTGAAAGTCTGCCTCCTCACAGGAGATCTCCAAGTTTATCTCCAGAGAGGAGAATACATGGAGACAACTGTCATTAGATATTGTATATCTCAAATACAAAATCCTCAGGAAAGTCCTGGCAAAGCTGTCACAATAAAGAGCATCACCTACACAAATGCAGGACTCCGTGTATGTGATACTGCGGCTTAGAGGTGGGGAAAGCAAGCAGATGGGATATTTTTTTCCCTCCCTACTTCCCTTGTCCATCTATGAATCTGCTGTCAGTGGAGAGAAGAGCTCCAGGTGTCCATCAAAGGGGAAGAAGAGAGCTGCTGAAGAACACAGAGCTCCACGCCAAGTGCAATACAGCTTCATCAATTTGAAATTAATTTTTAATTCTCTTTTATTTTAGCATTCTGCTTAGAAGATGTCTCTCACTCTCTGCTTCTGAGACAACAAAATGATTCGTCAGTGCAACACTGTCAGCTGCGATAGCCTCACAGTATCACTTAAAAAAATAAGTTGCTGTAAGAGTTCAGAGGAACTTTAATCCATTAATGAAAGGAACATCGTGCTGAGAGAATATAAAAGGTGTCCTTTATATCCTCTCAAGACAATATTCTTCGAATCAAATCCCCCTGCCCCCACTATATTTTTCGCTTTGTTACCTTTCAAGGAAAACCAGACAGCTCTTCCCAAATCCCGAACCATAATTTTCAAGCTAAACGATCAAATTAATTCTTCCGAGCTCTTTCACAAGAAGTCTGAGTTGTTTTGGTTTTTTTTACAATCACAAAGTTTCTCCAAAGCAGATAATGTTTGACCATAATTTGTGGTGTAGAACGTGATATTCTCTGAGATAACAAGCTGCAGCATCAGTGGGACTGGATCAAACAAAATTCATTACTTTCATAGACATGTATATAACCACCAATAGGTCATGGAATTCTGCATACAGGCAAATGCATAATTATGTGTCTATACATCAGCTTTGGACAGCAATGAACAACCTCTCAAAGAGCAGAGGGTGATTTCTATGTATCTCTGTGATCTTCAGAAAGGAAGCCCTGGGCGGAGATTTAATCACATGTCATTGTCTGTTATGCATTCATAAAAAGATGAACAATTATGGCAATTGAAGGAAACCTATCATCAGCTGAGAGGAAAAGACTATTTTTCTGAAGCGTACAAATTCAGCCCTTTATGACAAAATGAATACTTAAGACTTAAAACTCTAATCATTTCCATTTGCTTCCTAAAATATCCACCTCCCTTTATCTGCGCTTTGAACTGAAAACACAAAGCTCTTGAAATGTTCCTGGTATCTGAAGGGATGCAGGATGTTTTCTTCCTTATGTATGTCCCACTCTTGCGGCCAGGTAGCGGGGATATCTTTTCTTCTCCCTTAATGCCAAGCAATTTGCCCTGGCCCCAGCCTGACCATGCAGGAGCTAGCCCATTCCTGACCAAGGTGCTGGCACAGGGGCATCAGTGGGATGTCCCCACACCCCTTCCTGCGAGGCCATGCAAACAAGTCCCCACCACACCCTGTCATCTGGAAGGTGGTGCTCACAGGGGATAGTTTCTAAGGTTTAATATAGCTTCTGTGACACCGGTCAGGAGAGGAAAGGGGTGCCCAGCTTACCACAGCTGAAAAAACAACGAAAGGAGGGAGCCAAATACAAGTCATTTCCTCCAAGTTCCTAATTTTCACTGCCCTTGCCAGCCGCAACCAAAGGATGCCCCGTTGGAGGTCGGAAGGTGAGAGGGAAGGAGTAATTCAGCTCTCCCCTCCTGGGACTCTGTTCAGTAGGGGAGTTCAGGGCTTTGGGTTCTGGCTTGTTTCTACAGTCCTTGCTCATGGAAACTGCTTTGGCATGAGATGCTTAAGCTCAGCCAGGCATCCAGGTGGCTTCAGAAAGGAGCTGACAAGTTGGCAGCCCTGCCTCCAAACTCTGCAGCCAAGGACAATGTCAGCCTGTGTTTTCCCGAATTCCCCTGCCTCTTCTTCCCTCCTCCTTCCACTGCACAGGACCGAGGTTCATGAGCACATCTCTTTGTTGTCACTGGAATAGCTGGGTCCCTTCGAGACAGCCAGGGTGCAGAACAGCTCCAGAGGCTGTCCAGGTGCAGGTGTGATGCTGCAGCCCTGTGTGGGGCTGTGAGGGCTGACAGCACCTTGCTTTTAGATCCTCTTCTGAAGCACGGAGCAGGGTGGTATCAGCACATACTCAGTCTACATCCAGCAGCCAGGAATGGCCAATGCCTGTTTCATGGGGAGTCTGCTGCTGAGAGGTGCTTCTTCTGTGCCTGGACAAACCCTCAATCAGCAGGTTAAATCAGTTCACAGGGCAGCTACACTGTGCTGCAGAGCAGAGTTGAGACCATAGAGCAGGGATCAGGGCTCAGCCCTCGCCTGTGTCTGATGAAACCCTACAGAAGCTCTCAGCTGCAGTGTCAATGGGGTGCAACAGCAAACTGTTGTGTAACACAACCCATTACACCCAGCTAGCAAGAACAACACCCACTCTGTGGGCTTCTAACAGCAAAGGACCCTCTATTACTAGCTGGTTTTGGTAAAAAGAAAACACCCCACATTGAAATCAAGGTACTGGGAAGACAGTCTCCACCAGGCAGAATTAAAGCTTAAGCATCTCTTAAGCTAAGGACCCCTTCAGCCTGTGCTCACCAGGCACCCAGAGCCCTCATCGGGAACGTGGTAAACCTCGGCATTTGAAAACCAGCAATGTCAAAGCAAGCTCTCTCCTCTATGCATCTGAAGTGCTGCTTAGTTTTGCAGGGAGGTTACCGTTCCCGCTCTGCTCCAGCCACGGCCAAGCTGAACTCCAGCCTCCCCAGCTGAACTTCTGGTTCAGCGTTTCCCCGAGGAGTTGGTGCTGTGAGTAGGGTTGGAAGGGTGGGCTCGGGAGGATATGGGTGGGACGCTGTGGCAGCAAGGAAGCCCTTGTTCACAGCTCATTCGGGGAGGAAACGGGCACTGATCCCAAGGAAATTGTTTCGTGTTCCTGAGCGGTCGGGGGGAGGGCTGCGGTACCGTCCGGCAGGCCCTTCCGCGCTGCTGCTGCAGTGCACCAGCACAGACACAGACAAGCGGGTCCCAGGCTCTCCTGCCTGTTTGCTAATGCTCTGCTGGGCAATGTCCCCAGGGACCCGGGGCCAAGCAGTCCCTTTGGGCTCCACGGTGGCAGGCATTGCTGCTCATCCCAGCCAAGCGTCAGCACAATGGTTAACCAAAACAGCATCCCAAGTAGCCTTTCTCCTCGCGGAGTGTCCCCCGAAGGCACTGCCACACACATCAAAGCCATGAGAAGAAAGGAATTCTGCCCAGAGGGAAGCCGGCTCTGCATTTTGTACAAATCAGTCCTCCACTCGACTGAACAGGCCAGCTCCCATCCCTTCTTCCCTCACCACTCTGTCTTTGCCCCTGCAAGGAGGTGGCTTGGCCACACTCTTGGTACTGACCCAGAGATGTCACTGCCACCCTCTCAGTGTTTCTCCTGGAAGTGAGCTGGGGCATTTATTGTCCCTTGCAGTCTGGACACGGGAGCCCAGTGACTCGCTCCAGGGGGCACCCAACGTAACCTGCAAGCCCATGGCATGGAGCAGGGAACAGGGCGGCAGCTCTCAAGGAAATATTTTGCTGAAAACAAAACTTTCAAAGCATTTGGACAGCCGAGCACTGAAAATAGACTTCAGGCTCCAAGGGAGGGGGACTGGGAAAAGGTTAGGAGCGGGGGAGAGAGGGAGAGAGGGAGAGATCAAACGATCAACGACAACCCTGGGGAAAAGGGGGGCACAGAGGTTGCCAAAGATTTTTTAAGTCCGTTTCCTGCAGGAGCTGGAGACGAGGAGGGCCGGTTTATTGCAGTTCGGCCTGAGCGGAGAGCTCTGCCAGAGGCTCTTCAGGCTCGCTCCAAACACAGCCATTCATTACCCGCTGCTGCATCCTTCAAAACAGGAAGCGTTGCCAGAGCATTAATTTATCTCTTAATCGCTGTCCTTTTGTTGCCGTGAAAAATGTTTAGTCATAGATTTAATTCCTCTTACTCCACCCCCCTACATCCCGACCACCTCTGATCACAAACACCACGAAGAGACAGGGATTGACAGCTTTTCTGCAGCTTTTACTGTAATTTAACCTTCAGGAGACCGGCTAACTTGCTCACAGCTTCTATTACGGAGCTCTGCACAGCAACAAGAGAGCTGCCCCTGGCTAAAAGTGGGAGTGTAATTCTTTGGGATTTTGCCTTGTCATTATTATTTCTTGCTCTTGTTATTGTCTTCAGTCCATCCTCCCCAGTCCCAATTTACTTTAAACAGATGTTTTATTTGTTCATAGCATGCTGAGGATTTGCCCTGGCAGAGAGATCTTTTTTGTATTTGGTTTTGTCTTCTTCTTTTTTCCTTAAATGTGTTTTAAATTTTGAGAAGATTGTTGTATCTACAATTAATTGGATAATTAACTTAATTCATGTATTGCATTTTAGGTTTGTGTTTCTTACGCAAGGGAGTGTGTGTGCGAGAAGCTGGGGTGGGCATGAGCAGAGGAGAGAAAGAGAAACGCTTACTGGGGAGGCACATCAAGGGGTCCCAGCCATTGGTCCCCAGGCCGAGGTGTGTGAGCAGAGGGGAGAAAGCGAGTGGAAGGGGTTGCCTGTTTCAAGAGAGCCAGATGACTAGAGATGAAGCCACTGGTGAACGCCACAATCTGGGCTGTAACATCCTCGTAGGGGTCTGTCCCCTTGAGCATGCTTAGGGGGGGGCTGCAGGGTGTACCAGCAGGGCTCCGGGGGCTTGGTTCCCCTGGGATGGGATAAGCATCCACTGTTCCTCTTGGAGGTCAGCAGAGGGATACATGGATGATCAGTCACCACTGCTGTGGCTATTGGGATGTCCCAGGGATAGACCCGCTCTACCCATGGCCCTAGGCCAGCTCAGCACCAGGAACTTGTGAGCCAAAACCACCCAAGCTGCATCCAGGGCAGGCAGACACCCCCAAATCTCCTTTGAAGCTGTGCATCAGCCAACATGCATGTTAGCCCTGTGGCCAACAGCTTCAAAACCTCGGTGACCTCTCTGCTGTGCGCTGCCTGCAGAGCCCTGTATGCCCCTGCTGCCACCCAGGAGGGACAGCCATCCTTGGACACGATTATTGTTCCTTGCCATGGAGCTCCACCAGCCAACACAGCTCCAGCTGCGATGCACGCGTGCTCAGTGGGATGGTCAGGATGTGGCCCTGAGTGTTAACAGCCCTCCATGTCTCCTACTTAAAGTCTTTTAAAAGTACTCCCCTGACTGTTCCATGCTGGCCCTGGCTGACATTGCTCTTCATGTGAACATGCTCCCAGTGTCTTCAGAGGCAGCTGTGTTCACAAGCCACTGGGGTATGTTATGTTCTGCGCCTCCTGAAAGACCCATTGTACCTTAGCCTCCAGACAACTCAAAACATACAAAATACAAAGCTCTCACTCAACACAGGTACAGTGCACAAGGCCCCAAAATGCAAAGAGCAGAAAAAACATTCAGAGCACACTTGCTGGAACTGCCCCAGCCTCCTGAGCTGAAACAACCTCAGGAATCATCTCGTGCCCGCAATCTGGTGATTTTTCAGCACTTGGCTTTTGCATGGGGCTTGACAGCAGAGGCTTCAAAGCAGGGTCAAAGCAATGTGAACATGGTGCCTTATTTCTGTTCTGAGTAGCAAGAACAAGGCTGGTGACTCCAAGACAAATTTGGACTGGATCCTGCAGTGAGCACCAGGCAGGCAGACAGGATCTACCCAGAACTCTCCTGACTTCCCAGATCTACCCACATTGTGCTCGGAGCAAGACCAAGACTTACAAGTGCCTAAATGAGACCTCAACTTACTGACTACACTGCAAGCATCTTGGAAAAACAGGCAAACAGAATTACCATTAAGGAACTTCACAGCGTTGGTAAAAACATCCCTGTTTTCTGCACTATGGCTCAATAGCTGTTCAGAAGAATAACAACAACAACAAAAAAGTATTTTCATTATAAAAACAGATTTATTTTTTTCTCTAAAATTTGCAGTAGAAAAGTATCCCAACAAGTCATTCACAAAACCAAAACAAAACCCCCTCAAACTGCTCAGATGAGAACAAATGATACTGCTAATTGCAGTGTACAAATGCGTTTAACTCTAACTATGCTAAATGCAAATGTCAGCTGGAATGACACAGTCCGGCTTCACCACCCAAGGCAAGATTTCCAAGCCAGGCTTAGACGGATCCAAATTTCCTACATTTTTTCTTTTCTTCTCCTGTGGCAGCAGATGAGGGCAGAGAATGGAACTATTTAGCCTTCAAAAGGGCTGGGAACGGGAACCCACAGAGATCCTGGTTCATGCTTGACTAACAAATTACGGTAAAAACACAACATCACTAGTAGGGCTATTGGAGAGAATTATGCCCAGAAGAAGTCCTTAGAAGAGGCTAAAAAGAAAATCCCATTTAAAGTAAAAGGGAAAATGTTATTCAGTGCAACATTTTTCTGCTTATTCCCTCCTGGTTTTTCCTACTGTATTCAGTTTCTTCTCTTGTTTTCTCTTAATTTGGGAGCTGCAAAATTGCCAATTCTTTTTTAGTCTTTTTCTGTTTGGTTGTTTGTTTGGGTGTTGGGTTTTTCCACAATGCCAGCAATATTTGGCTCTTTTCTGGAATCCAGAGGACCTGGATCAATGTGATTAAGGAATATTAGATGAATTCAGGCAAGGAAGAAAGAGACATTTAGCCTTTGTGGTGGAAGACAGAGCTCAAACTCTCTGTGCCCTCAGCGAAATAGCTATACCAGTGAATCAGTTACAGTCAGTAAGGCTCAAGGACCCAAAGCAAGTAAGAGGAATCCCAGTCCTTTAATGTTTTCTTATTGCACATTATGATTTTTAAGGCAGCTGCACCAGTCAGGATGAGAGGAAGGGAAGCTGAACCAAGATTCATGAATACATATGGCTCATATTACTGGCATCGTTAATCACAACTGCTGATACATTAATCCACCTTCTAATTTGTGTGCAAGATGCTCATCTGAAAGTAGAGGAAATGGCAGCATTTCAGATATGGCGCTCCTACAGCTCACTGCAAAGGGCAACGTTTGAACCTTAAGCACCTTGGTAGTTTCTCCTGGCAAAGGAGCCAAGACCAACCAACAGTGAGGACAATCCAGAATCACAGAAAAAGAAAACTGCTGCTGTCCTAAAGGGGGCTCCCAGGACAGGACAGCAAGGAAAATGATGGAGCCAACCACAGTTTAGTGCTGTGGTAGCTAATCAAAAACTCACCTCTGACCCGCGCTGAAATCTGCACTCCAAACAACAGCGTTTGAACTTTTTCCAAACCAGTTTCCTCTAAATCTATGGAGGACATTCCTTAAATTTTAATGAAGGCCACAAGTCTTCATTTCTCAAGTACTCAGAGACAGAACGAAATGACCACATATGGGAAGGATAAAAAAAGCAGTTGCTTAGCTGGGGTGATTTTCTGATGATGAACATAGACAAAATGATCATTTATTTCATTCTCAAACCCTTGATGATAGCTGTAGATAGACACAGAAGCATGAGATGGTTTTGAGAAAACAGCTTTTTATTCACAAAGGTAATTTTAAATCCTTTAAAAAGGTTTTAATGGCTCTACCTGAGCTCTAGAGAATCACACTTGTGGTGTGTAGGTTGTCTATCTTCATAAACAGGAGGAAATAAAAAATTACTACAGTATGTTGTTTTCAAATAAAAGCAAACTTTCCAAGGCATCCTCACTTGATTATTTTTCTGTTGTTTTTGAAGCATACGTAGAACACCTGAAAATGTCATTTAAGAATTCCCTTGACCTAAAACACTGAAATAGGAATGGTCCTATTACTTAACAGTTTCAGACCTTAAGCCTATGGCTAATCCAGGAATGATTTTCATTCAACCTACAATTCAGAATGGAAAAAAGTGCTATAGGTGGAAAGAAGAACAGAAGCATCTATTTGGACAGGTTGATTTGCTAAAAGTAATGGTGGCTGTTTGAAAATGATCAGACTTTTTGATGGCTAGAAGCAGTCCCATTAGGAATGCATCAGCAGGCAGAGTACAGCTGAGATGGTCAAAGG
>JAVHNF010060723.1:0-10757 GCA_034783455.1 Micropsitta finschii | reverse complement strand
GCAGGGACTCCTTAGCCCTCACTGATAATTGCTCTATGATTGCACAGCTACAGTTCCCTGTACAAGCAAAATGACAAGGGCCAGCTTCTTGAGTCACTTACCCCAAGCCCTGTTCTTCCACATGACTCTTGGCTGCCTCTCAACTAAGTGAAACCTGAGTCTAATTTGCCTGACCTGAACTTCAGTTCAGGTTCTGCCCAGCTCCTTTGTTATCACTGCAAGAAACCAGGGCTCCAAATGGTACAAGATCTGGGGTTTTTTTCTAAGCTTTGTTGCATTACCTGTGTTGAAAATGCTTGAACATTGACCACCTCAGGATGGGAGAAGAACTGTTGATCGCTGACTGTCAAGGAAAACTGTCCTTTCCTAAACAACAAGCCAAAATACAGGATAATATGAATTAATGAAGGGCTCTTGCAGGACTCAATAATGATAAAAATATTATATATTTAGAAAAAATTACTAGCTTAGTGACAGAAGGTTTAAAGTTTCTTTTTTTCATTTTTCAATTATGTTTTTATAGTTTTGTTGGGTTTTTTTTTGAAGATTCACAAGAGTAACAACATGTAACAAATACCTTTAACTATGCAATAATATACCTTCATTCCCCTTTAACTAATGCTACACACGCAGGATGGCATCTCCAAGATAAACCATCAATTCTAAATGTCAGCTATCTGCTGCTAAAGAAAAACGTCACTTAACTGGCTCTGGAATAGAAGCTCCCACTTCTCACCATTCTGGCTTCCTATTCACTTTTCAATAATGTCACCCAATAACCTTGACCATAAAATAGCTATGTTTGTCAAGACAAGATCCTGACATTTCATTGTGACTACCAGACAGAAAAAAAAACCCAAAGGCATATTACACAAACACATGCCTTAAGCCTAGTGAACATAAGCCAACCCTTGGCATCGACACCCTAAAAGAATTACTGAAAACAGTGGATCAAAGAACACCCTAATGTATACAGGCAGAAATGTAGAATAATTCCACTGGTATCAGTCTAATCCTAAGGCTTTATGGTGATGTAAATTAAGTGTAAAATTTGGCAAGATGACTGGCTTACTGCCTGGCAGCAGGAAAAATCTGCTTCCTTGCAACATGCTTGCAATGTGAGCAATGCCAGCTACTAATCACACTGATTATCACAGGACACTAATAGATGTCATATTGCAGGCAAACGAGTGATGGTTGAATGCAGATTGCGCTGCAGAGCACAGCGGTGACATCATTTGAGCACCTTCCTTACAGCATCAAGAAACTATTGTTAACAACCAGACTAATATGTCAGTTTAAAATATACAGCAGAGAAGTTTTGCACCATCATTTATACTGTGGTACAGTATAAGGACATTGGTACTTTACTTAACAGCAGTGAGGAGTGTGTTTCACTGTAAGAATGTTTCCAAGGAGCAAGGAAATACCTGTTCTCAAGACAAGTAATTTCTTTTTTAAGGCAAGAGCCCTGAAAACAGTTTCAACAGAATCACCTGGATTTCTCTTTGCTGTGCATGTAGCGAACTCTCTTCTCCTTCACATCCTTGCAGCTGAAGTGGTCACCTTTGCTCAGCTGCACTGCTGCCTCCCTCACCATGATCACCAGCCTGCCATTGGAGGGACTGCTGTTGATATGGAACAAGAGCTGTCCTGTGTCACCATCCAGATCACACACACCCAGCAAGGACAGGTCTAGGGGCTTTACCCCACCAATTCCCACTGTGAGGGTTCTGTTCACATGGAAGCTCAAGGAATGCTTGCTGGCTAAAAACAAAGAATGGAAAAGCATTACTGAATGAATAACAGCCATGGACTGTGGTAGCATCTTGCCTGTCACTGCCATCATTTGGATAACAGACCAGAGCCTTATAATGACCTATCCATTACTGATAACCACAGTCTCACAAAGAATTGTAGTCCATCCCAATCCCCACTGTTTTCGAGAGGTTTGGGCAAATCATTTTCCATCTTGAGCTCTCCACTAGTCCCTGCAGATGGACTAGTAGATCTTCATTTAGAACAAAGAAAAGTAAGCTCTACAGTTGATTTAGTAAGGGATCCCCTCAAAGGTATTTTGTCATTTGTTTTATGTTGATGATGAATGATTCTCAATTGGAAAGACATGTCTCTCTCCTAACGAGGTAACTTCACTTAGGAAACCATGTACATGCAACCTTTTATGAAACAAAAAAGTTGGAGGGAAACAGCTGCCAACATTCGACAGTCACCACGGAACTGCACAAAACTGAATTCCAAAAATACCACTGAATGGACACTATTTCTGGCCTTATAACCTGCTGGAAGCTTGCCAGCTCAGCTGCTTTATCTTGAGACACTCACCCTCTTCACACTCTCTTGTCCATGTATTGCCATAGAAACCCTGGCCACAGGCAGAAACACAGATCTTATTCTTCAGAAATGTGGTGCTGTCACAGAGGTGGCACAGGCTGTCACTGTCACACTCCAAGCATCCCCGAGGACAAGCTGAATTGGATGGAAAGCACAACTGAGACATTGACAAAACCAATGCAGCCACTGGCATGCAGAGCTGTCTCCAGGGATCAGAAGAGAAACACCACCGCTATTTGTGTCTTACCTACCTGACAAAAGTGATCAAAAAGAAGGGGCAAAGACAGAAAAGAGTTGCTAAGAAATTCCTTCCTCATTTAGACCACTGTTTCCCACTGACTACAGAGAACCTGAGATGATCTTCCAAATGGAAGAAATGTATTTTTAAGTAACTGTTAATACATTATTAATACTCCAGATACACACTCCAGTCCTTCACAACTTGTTAACCCAGAAATACAACTGAAACCTTACTAAAAATGTGGGGTTAATACCTGGGGGCTTTTTATATAGTATGTGCACACATACAAACATCAGCAGTCATCTACACTGAACCTCATTCCTCTAGAATTAGGCACATTTAAATGCAGATACAGCCTGTTATTGAATTCTCAGGTGGCTGCATGACCTTAACAGCAAGTTTAACACAGCACCTAAGCACTTCTTTTCCACCTCAGCCTTGCAGAGAAAAAGCAGTTTATAGAACATAGACTGCAGGCCTGGTCCCTTCTCCACCACAACATGCTGACCATGCTTACCTGTGCACTTGTGCTGTGCAGGGTCTGGATAATATCGCTTCCCACATTTGGGAACACAGTGAGCATCCAAGAGGAAGAAGGGGGCTTCACAAAGGCTGCACTCATCTGCTTGGCGACACTGGAGGCAGTGTTGATCACACCCTAGAAGTCACACACACAGAGTTCAGCTTAACATCACTTCCAGCTGCTTCCTGCACTATGCTGTAACACCCTGCAGGAACTACAGCAATATTGTGTGTATGCGAGGAGGTCAGAAGTTAGAGCATGCCTTCTGAATGTCAGATGTGCACGAACTGAAGGCAAGCAGGGAAACACGTTGGCAGCAGCAAGCAGAAGTAACGCTCAAGAAGAACTCACTCTGGCATGTCTCTGATTCCTTGTAGAAAGCTGCTGGACACTGTTCCACACAAGCTCCTTCATGGAGAACGTACCCCTCCATACACTGCAGGCAGTCAGTCTTCTGGGGACCTTTACAGGCATTACAGCTCCAGTCACATTCTGGAAGAAAACAAAAGTCAATTCAGGGCAGATCTTTCTGGGGTGCTTGCCCTACGCAAGTGCTTAGTGCTTGGAGTCTATCAGCTATGGGAATATAAGTCCTAGGAGCAAAGAGCAGAGTAAAAACTGTTAAAAAAAAAAAAAAGCAGCATGATTTGTACTGAGTGACTTAATGCAACTCAAGATATGGTTGGGTTTTACTTCCCCTCATTGACTTACCATGTTCTAACTACATCAAATTTGAGCAGGCTTTGCTCTTCTTCAGCATCCAGACCTGCTAACACCAGAACAGTTTTGTTGCCCATAAAGCCTGACTTTATCCCATAAGTAGCAATGCTCCTTTTCTGCCAGCACTGAGTTTGCTGCTCCTTAGCAACCATCCATCCCACTTCATCAAGTCTCATGCTTTCAAATGACTCTTACCAAAAGAAAATGAAATTGTTGCCCCTCACAGGCCAAATGCCTCTGGAAAGTCCACTGGCCAGAAACACCCTGGATCCAGCTGGGAATCAGATCTGTCTTCACATAACCTTGTACTATCTCCCCTCCAGTCTTCAGCAGAGTCCCAGCCATGCACATGTGCCCCAGGACTACTCAGGCTGCCAATAATATTCTTTGCTCTTGGTGGCACTCAAGAGGGTCCATATCAGCAATTAATGACAGACACACTAGGCTGATGAGACAGATAAATGGGCGAGAGCAAGAGAGGTGGAAAACAAGGACTCACTTAGGCCAGGTGAACTACTCCACTTCATGCAGCATGTCCAAGACAGAGCCAGGAAAAGAGTCCTGCCTCTTTCAACACCCTAAATACCAGACCATGGCACCTCTCTGAAGAACCACAAAGTTAAGATGACAGGTGCCACTGAGTCAAATTAGATTCAGGTACTGAGAGAGCCAGAGAGAAACGACCGCTGAGCAACAAGTAATCTTTATTATACCCTGGTCTTAGCAGTATTAGCTGCAATAAAGGCACCTTATCCTCACTTCCATTATGGAACACTCTCCTTGGGAGTTCTGGAAATCTTTCAAGTCATGTGTCTTTTAAAAAGTTCCAAACTGTTGTTTCGGCAGACATCCAGTGATGCAATATTTAATAAGTCAGAAAGAAGCTGGTAAGTACACAAGGCCCTGTAAGCATTCTGAAAAAGCCAGCCTGGTAAGCTCACTCATTATTCAGCTGACCCATGACTAAATGAATTGCTGGATCTGACCCTTGAAAAGTTTGCTGGCTCACTTACTAAATCATTTACAAAAGACGGATTTGCAATAATCTGGTTGCACTGAAACACTGAAGTATGTGACAGCAGACTGCCAGAGAAGAGAAAAGACAGTAAAAACCCTGCAATTCAGTCTGTCACTGAACAACTCCGCCCCTCACGCTCACTTTTTAAAGCAGGCCACCTGCACAGATCATGCTGCAATTTAATGGATTTTTAGCCAAGGCACCTGCAATTTATGTATCTTTTATTTTCCTTTTTCTTTAAACCAGCAATGTATTTTTCACCTCTGCAAGTCTTGCTGGAAAAATCCAGGTAATACTGCTGAGCACAACTCTCGTACTGGCATTCTCCAAACAACAGGACCTTGGTTGGGTCTCTGCAAGATGTACAGCTGGTGGCTGATTCACAGCTCAGGCACTGGCTGTTGCAAGCTGGGGAAAGACAAAGACAAAGAAAATAACTGTAATTACTGATGCACCAGCCAACAGTACCATGAAAAATGTCATTATCCTGTAGCCTCACTACTCCTCTTGTCCTCTTTGAGAGACACCTGTGGAGACTTCGATTCCTTTTCACAGCTTCCAAAATGTAAAAAGCCTCATTCCTTCTATTTGGAATAGACTTGCATCTCCTCACACTGCTTCTTACTCTCCTCTGAACAGGTCAGGGTAAAATCATAGAATCATAGAATGGTTTGGGTTGGGAAGGACCTCATCCAGTTCCAACCCTCTGCCATGGGCAGGAACACCTTCCACTAGACCAGGTTGCCCCAAGCCCCATCCGACCTGGGCTTGAACACTGCCAGGGATGGGGCAGCCACAGCTTCTCTAAGCAACCTGTGCCAGGGCCTCACTACCCTCATAGGGAAGAACTTCTTCCTAATATCTAATCTAAATCCATACTCTTTCAGTTTAAATCTATTCCCTCTTGTCCTGTCACTACATGCCCTTGTAAAAAGTCCCTCTCCAGCTTTCTAGGCCCCTTTAGGTATTGGAAGATTGTTATAAGATCTCCCATGAGCCAGAAAGAAAAAACCTTGAATTCAACACTGACCTTGAATTCAAACCCCAAATAACAGCTTTCCCTGTCTCTATTTTAATTATTTTCTTTAAGCAACTTGTGTTTCATGTGATTCCAGGCTTAATCCATAAAAACACAGATTTGGAGACTGTAGCAGACTGCTGCAACCCAGTTAGCAAACCTTGGTGGGACCAGTGGCCTGTTTAATTTCACTTGATGTTTCCACCTTTTGATTTGCAGACAGTATAAAATTTTGGAGCTGTCTGGAGCAAATAAAGATGCCAAGAAAAAATAATTCAGCAATTTCCTGAATCTAGGATCAAAGTCCAGAGGTTCACAATGTTTTTCACCTCTCTGATGTCCAGGGTCTAAACTGCTTGAGACTTTACTACCAGCCAAGTGTACTCGGTGCTGATGTCAGGGCTGTTGGCTAATTAACAGAAGAAGATTTAATAGCAATGTGCTATGAAAGACTGAAAGATACTGCCCTTTGGGTGTGCACTGAAAAGCTCACTCTGATTCTGGTGAGATGAGACTACAAAAATAATGTGCAGGAAACTCACAGTGGGTTTATGTCTGCTTTATACAAACAACTCTAACTGCCTTGTTTGCAATTACAATGATAGTGTGCACAAAAGGGGCTACTAAATTCCTCACCACCTACCTCTGAGAGTCGCTAAATCCATTGTCAGACTCCTTGTCCAAGCTCAATTCTGTACTTCTGATAAATCAGAAAAGCTCTGAAAATGCAGCCCTGAGTGTTTAACCTAAAGAATAAAGCACAGCTGGCCACTTTTAATGGCAAAACCATTAAAAGCTCTCATAGGATTTCACTCAATTACAGTTCTCGTGCTAAATACTGACACGTTACTTGCAGTAACATGTCAGAGATATGATAATTATGGAACACTATTCTAGTGATATGCTAATTGTGGAAATCCACTTCAATTCGCTTTTAATTCAAGACAGAGTTTTGTAACCACAAAACCTCAAAATACCAAAGTAAATGTGATAATACCCACACTGGTCTCATTGAAGCAAGGACCCAGTGCCCTTCAAAATAGTTACTTTTTTTAGCTCACCTAAAACATGTCACAGAAGGCTGTTTTTATTGAGGTGCAAATGGTTTCTAACAAAATATTCACCTAAAGAATCTACCAGCTCTTTTTAGGTGCTCTGGTGCTGGTCTGATTTCACTCAATTTAAGAATGCTACATGGAAAAATTACTATTTATAAATGCTGCAAAAAGCAACTTTTAAAAGAATGGTACAACATTCCATGTGAGTTCTACATCTATAGAAGTCAGGTTACCCATGGAGGCATGCCAGAACAGTAAGCAAAAAGTGTATTTGAAAGCAATCCTGTCTGTTTGTTTTATCAGCCTGACTCCATATCTGCATTTTTAAACCCATGAAGAACCTGTTAAGCTTTGCAATGTTCCTCAGCCAGGGTGTCACCCAGTTTAAAAATATCTCTGAGAGTCCATACGTGCACTCAGCATCACCCTGAGCTTCATCCCAACCCGAGTTCCTCAAAAATGCAATGAGACTAAAATAAACCTTGAAGAGAGACCAAACATTTTCAGCCTAACAGCCCACCTCCGTTTAAACAATTTTCATTACCTCTGAGTGGTAGCTTCCCAGCACTTGATATCTATAGGGACAGTTTATATCTACATGGCTTATCAGCAGTACTTCACTTGAAAAGGCACAAGTGATACTTGGAATGACAAAAATCCAGTGCACCAACACACTTTGCCTTGAGCCTCCTGCCACAAGGATTACACACGCTTGTTCAAAAGCCTTTTGCAATAAGGAGACTCGAGTAGTTGAATTGGCTTGCAAAAGTCTATTTGTATTTGAGCTACTGAACCAAATTTGGGAAGGTTACAGTCTTTGGGAACATTCCACTTCTACCATGAGGTCCTAAGGGAAGAGCTAACAATAGGAAATTGTTCATTACTAAAGGGCATTTTAATTAGGAAGAGAGGTATGCTGGTACAGGTAGCAATAAAAGAATCCACACCACAGAAGTGAACAGAGAATACCTTGCAGAGCTTGTAGGAAACTCGCCAGGACACTGAAAATCCCAGGATTCCTTTTTTTATTATTTTTTATTACTTTACTTTTTTCATTATTATTGAAAAGCCTTTTTTTCTGTCAGTGAAAGAACGTATGGTGCAAACTTTTCCACCTATTTCCCTGAAGTTATGCAAGGTATCTCCAGCTCTGCAGCTAAGATGGAAATAATAGTTTCAGGAGATCTATATATTCCAACAAAAGGCAGGTAAAGCTGACAACCATATCAGGTTCTTCATATAGGACCTCATCAGTAAAGAAATTGGGTCTAGACAGGATGACACGCATACCTACACTCAGCACAGCGCAACAGATAAATCCATAAATCATAAATCCATAAATCCAAGTAATTAAAGTCAGGATAATGCAGGACTTAACAAATCTAAGTGTTCAGGTTCACAGCAATCCAGCTACTTAAGCACACCTTCATTTTTAGGTGTATGTATTACAGTGGGTCAATTCAAGCAGGGTATTTTCCTATTTTTTATGTCTCTGGGCCACATCATTCTGCATTTCAGAATATCAAGCCCAATAATTATGTGAGGAATAACTTAGCTGGCGTCAGGGCCAGAGTGAACACAGAGAACTAAACAGATGCCCTGAGAGATTCACAAGGAATAGCAGGAGTGGGTTAAAACATTACTGGACTTAACACCAGATCAGTTACATCAAATCATTAGGAGGTAAAAATATCACAGCTCAGCTGGGGTTGTGCCTGCCAAGCGGCACCTTCTTTCTACTGAGGTTTCACACATGGTAAAATGTAGTGTAAATTCTACAGTCTTAATACAGCTTCCACGGCAGGTACTGGCAGGTAGTGGGGAAGTGGTTTGCCTTGGTAAGAACTGATTAAAACTGATCCAAAATTGTCAGGTTTTCACAAGGCTCAGAATCCACTCATACTTTTGGCCACTTCTCTATGTACCACCTAAGCAACTTAACATGGAAGCCTACACAAACTCTCCTGCAGATTTTTCCTATTGGACCCAAAGCCTCGTCTTTGAAGTTGGTAACAAAACTGTGACTGTGTTCAAATTTAAACCACGCTGTAGGCTCTGTTTCTAAGGCAGCTAATCACCTCTGTCAACTCATACCTTTCTTTTCCTGGCAAGAGGAACAGTAAGCAGAGGAACAAGACAAGACATGTCACTGTGGAAAGGAGAGATGGTTTGGAGAGAGACACTCACGTCTGCAGGTCTGCCTGGCATCCCTGTAGTATCCCTGGGAGCAGACTGGCACACACATGCCGGTGTGGGAGAGAACCAGGCTGGTGTTGCAGGAAGAGCAGGCAAATGGACCCCCACCGGTGCAGGTTTTACAGGAGGGGTGACACCCTGCAAGGACAGCAAGAACATGTGTTTCTGCACAAAGAAAAGTAGATCTTCAAGCAAGTTTCAAAAGCTTCTGCAGACCACTCTCAGCAGGGTGACGATACTGAGTACCAAAAACTCCTACTAAGTTCCTCTTACTGGTGCACAGCACTCAGAAGCAGAAACACAACCCACCCACCTTGCGGCAGCAGGATTAAACGGCTTTATTTGTGCCATGCACACTAGCTCTCTTCCCTCCTTTCCCTTCCATTTTTACTCATTCCTCTTCTCTTTGACCTTCCCTTCTCCTTAAGAACAATCCTACAGTATCTGGCCAAGACCTGCCTACCAGGAAAGAGTAAAACAAGGGCAAGCATGTATCAGTACCTCCTTCTCAAGCCTTCTTTCAAGCAGTTTCAGATCAGATCCTCCCCAGCCTGATGTGCTTTATCTATTAGGAACCATCCAGTGCTTTTCTGACAGCTCCACACCTCCCTGGAGATTTATATTCATTCCTGCTTCAGGAGCTGCACAGCTGCTACCTATTCCAAGAAGCAACACTGACAGAGAACAGTCCATCTCTATGTGCCCTCTCTCCATTTCTCTCTTAGTCTGACTGAAAAGACTGAAAATACCACAGTGGACCAGGCCACTGTATCCTCTTAATTTCTCCAAAGTGGGGGTACAGACTCACAAAATTATTAGTCTGTTGTATTTTTTGATAGGCCTTTACCTAAAAATTGATGCCATCATTACACCTATCAGGCCAAACGAATCATGAGTGGAAGCAGGCAAAGAAATCAGAGAACTGCTTATGCTGCACTAGAGATCTTAAAAGCCAGCACAAAATGTAATGGGTGCTCTGACACAGTCTGAATAATGCAGAACTTCTTTGAAATGAAACCTTTATACCAAAGGGAAGAAATATCATTCCTAGGTTTAAGTTTCCAGGAAGACGAAATATCTCTCTCAGGGGTCTTTCCAATTAAATGACACACAGATTTAATTTGTCAGAAACAGTTAAATAAACACACAGCTCCCCAAGTGCTTGAGAGAAGCTTTGAAACATTGATTACCAGTTGTTGGACTGGATTAGGAAATTCCTGCAAATGAAGCATCTCCATCTTAATTTTAATGTGCAGGAATTCTTGTCTTGTTTCTCTTAAAATAAACTGCAATACCCTTTGCTCAGCATAAGACACATAGTGCTCAAACATGTCTCTGTCAGCCACATAACAAGAAAAGCAACCTTCCTTCTTCTGACAGTCCCAGAAATATAAAGCAGCTCAGATAATAATCAGAATATGAAACCACATTAACAGCAAGCACTGGAGAGGTGAAGGCACAGAAGGCTGGAGAATAAAATGTGCTATCAGTGCAGCTTCATCCATGCACCTGGAGTGATGCTAAGCTTAAAAGGAGGAATGAAATTAGCTTTTTGGCCTGGAAATTGGCCTGCTATGAATGATCACCTTTTGGACAGTTACTACAGCAAGACAAGTCTCAATGAGAGACCT
>JAVHNF010060721.1:4214-16027 GCA_034783455.1 Micropsitta finschii | reverse complement strand
ATCCATTCCTCTACCAGTTATAAATGGAAGCATATAAAAAGCTACTAGCCTTCCTTTTAAGGCAGACTAGAGGTAGAAGGTAATTTGATTTCTTTTGCTTTGGTTTAAAAATATTTTCAGGAACATTTTTATCAATACATTTTCTGAATTTATTTCATGTCTACTGTAAATTCCTAAAACTGAAGCTGAGTGAATAATTCAGTCTTTCATATTAATTCACCAAATTTTTACTTCTCAAATTTCTCAGGTTTACAGGTTTGAAATAGTTTTTCCTAGTCTGGAACCTCAGGAGCGATTAATTTCGAAACATTCATTTATTGAATTCGAAATTCTCGTCATATTGATTGGTTACATAATTCACCCAGTATTGTTTATGAAAGTTGCTTTGCTTAAACAACTAATTTTTTTAAATATATATATATAGTAAAATATTGCCTTCAAAATCCACTTTCTTGTAAAATTTAAATTGAATTTTCAAAATATTTTCCTGATGAACTTGAGTAGGTAACAAACATTAATTTCATTTTCAAAATTAGTAAGTATTGATAGAAAACAGTTGTAATTAATTCTGTCTATTATTTTTTTTTAAATTGCTATATTCATAAAAATGGGGTGTTTACTTGAATGTTAACTTATTTCTTTCACCCTTTGAGATATGCAGGTGTTTTTCTAGTCCTGTGCATCTCTTGAGGATGAAGACTGGAGAACACAGTTTTACCAAGGAACAGTGTGCTTAAGTAGAAGTATTTAAGCAGTCCTATAGATTTTAAACTCTCTGCTACATTCAGGACACCATTTGAATTCTGGAGAGATGCTACTTAACTAAGCAAAAGCATCATTTATGAAAGGAAAAACAAAGTTAAGAGAAGAATTATAGCAATGCACACACTGACTCCTGGAAGTCTACTAAATTTAAAAATAAACTAACAAATAGGTATCAACTAGTTATAGTGTGAGAGCTAGCTCCCTTAATGTAAGCAGTGTACTTGCATGGGCCTTCTTTGCCTGAGCAGAAGTGGATTGAGGAAGAGGAAATTTGTTTTTCAGGTAGGAAAATCTCATTTGTCATGGACAGAAGAGATTTCTCACAGAAGAGAGTGGCTGACCAGCATAAGGACATGCTAAATTTGGCTTAAATGTTAAAATGGAGTTTTAATATATTTACTTTTTTCAATATATATTCATTTCAAATTTAATGCAGTTTTCTCTTGTCACAACTCATATCCTCATCCATGATGTTATTTTTACCCAAGGTTGTTTACTCTGTGTCAAAGGACCATAATCCTCTGTTCTAGAAGCTGTTCAAGAAAACCAGATGGCATTCATCTTCCCTCATTACAGCGCTAGTGTGCACATCTCTGCAACATTGCAAGTTCCTGAGTGATCAGTGTAAAGAAGAGGCTTTTGAGGGCACAGATATCTGTTTAGATATGTTCAGTTATCTACAGATCACTATCTGTATCATTAGATTTGCTTATCTACTGCATCTTTTACATCTTCCCGGTGTTTGGATTTCAGCTCGCAATTTCATATGCAAATTCCAGCAGGCCACCTCTTCAGGCTCTGCCTTTGATATCCGAGTAGCCCTGCCTGGCTGAAGTGCTTTGCATAAGCAGCAGCGCGCTCAAAGGGACGGCTCCATGCTCCCCCCGCTGAAAGCGGCGAGGCGAGCAGGAACAGATGTGTCTCCTGGTGACAATTTGATTAAAAGAAAATAAAGGTGTTTCGTGCCGGAGCCCAGCCCTGCAACCGCAGAAGGAGACCCCGGCAGGCAAGGGATGCTCGGGGCTTGCTGCCACCAGAGGCAGATGGAGCTTCTGAGGGACACCAGCCTGGCCAGGAGCCGCAGGGTCAGCTGCCCCCTAAAACCACCGTGCTCATCTCAGCACCCCCAGAGCTCCTCTTCGGCTCTGCTGAACAACACCCATAGACAGTTCATAGTGACCGAGCACCCTCCTCGTTACTCCATCCACGTTACCCAGGTTTGCCTACGGTGCACAAGCCAACATCCTCCTGGCTCACTGCAGCCAAATACCTGCCCTGGTGGAGTCAAACCATAAATGCAACAGCTCTGGGCTCTTCAAGGCTCTGAACTGGCAGTGACACTTCAGAGGTAGCTTTTGGGAAGTTATCTCACAAGGCACCATCCTTACAATGTCTATACTTGTTAGATACCGTCCCATGTTGACACAAGTAAAAGCCTGCTGGGTGTGTGCTGCCTACAGACATTTATTAAAGCCACATTCTCACCATCAGCCCTCAGGACAGCGTCCCTGTTCTTTTCTCTGCAGAGCAAGTTACTCTTACATTAGCCAAAGAGCATTGCTGTGATTGCAAAGCAAAAGAAATGGGATCATAAGTATTCAAACACTAACAGCTGAGCTTGGAGCACCTGAGACTCCCAAAACACCTTTCTAATGATGCTCCCCAAGAAGGGCTAAAGCTTTGCCTATTCCTTCAGCCTATGGACAATGCTGCACCCTCAGCACCACCTCCAGCACCCCCAAACACCTCCCCAAAGATGTTAAAGTTTATTCAAAGCCATATAATGATGGGCAGCACATTAGGATCCCTGCAGCTGAGCACAGTAAGCGCGCAGCTCCGGCAGGAGCAGCGTGGGCCCCGGCTTACACTGTCTAGCACAGAGTGATTACTCCTGATAAATAACTGTGCCTGGTGACTCATCAGCAGCCAATGCAGGAAGTGTATATTTAAACCTGCACTGCTTAAACAATTGTCAGAGATGTCAGTTCATCACGCAGACAGTTTTTATGGAAAGGAGGAGGAAAAATATCATTTTTTAAATTAACAAGAGCAGCCCTTATCTCAGCTGCTTTTACTATGCCGTATTTTGGGAAATATCCTTGTATTGTTCACAATTGCTTCCCTTTGTTGGACCCACACGCCAACAGGCCCGTTTCAAAGGACTTCACAAACATTAACCAACAAAGCCTCAGCACAGGAGCTGCTGAAGCAACAAATGCAGGAAGATGAATTCACTTGCCCGCAGTCACATGAAATCACGGCACACTCAGGAGCAGGATCCAGGCTTGGATCCCACCATGTGCTGCTGGCTCCCACCACCCTGCTGGGAATGTGGCACAGCACATGGGGCAGCGCGGCTGCCTGCCCGTGCGGAGCACAGCCTTTCCCTGCACATTCTACTCAGCAACTGGATTATTGTCCTTTATAACCACCGCTGTCAGACCTCGGGTCAAAGACTCAAGCTTCTCCCTTCCGTCAAGCTCCCCACATCAGACTGTTGCACGGAGGGTCTTGAAAACCCATCTATGCTCCAGTATCCGGTTACAGGCCTTGATGTGCTTTATTACATCAGGAAGGTGAGAATGGCAACGCCACGTGTGCAGGTAGCTGGGGCCGGGGGGACTGAAGGGCTCTGGGCAGCAGCAGCAGCTCACGTCAGGTGGCAATGAGATGCCCAATGCAGCTTGCTGTCCATGCAGGGAGCAGGCTGGGAGGGAAGAGCCCACTCTTGCACCATATGGGATTTCAGATTAATCCTGTCAGCTCAGCTGAAGGGGCTGCCAACGCCACAGACAGCTCCCTGAAAGCTCCTGAAGGGCAGGAAGACTCCTCAGGCTGGGCTGGCACCGCTGCAGGGATGGCTCCCGCATCCTGCATCCCACACCCCGTCTGTGGTACCACATCCCCATCACAAAACAGAGCAAAGAAACAGGGATCTCCTGAGGGCAGTGTCTTTATTTCAGAGTTATCCAGGACCTTCACACATTTAAAAATGAGACTCTGCCTTTGGAATGGCAACTGGTGAGAGGAGGCAATAAAAAGGCAATGGATGATCTCTAAGAGGTAGACTGGGACCTCTCCATCATCCCATAGGACATGAGAACCAGAGCTTTCAATAAAACCAGGCAGGAAGAACGTCCAGGCTGATAAAAAGCAATATTCCTCCAGCACAGTAATGAAGTTGCTGAAGTTATTGCCACGGGACATAAGGACAAAGGCTTCGCAGGGCTCCCTGTGGGCCTGTGCGCTCACACAGCTCCGGGAGCACCCAGGCTCATAGAAACACGCAGGGAAGTGTTCGAGAAGCGTTTTGAACCGTGTCTTTCATACTGAAGAGCACCTCAGACTGTGAAGAGACTCGGATGAAGCCTCGTGCATGCAGCAGATAATTACACATTTATTAACTCAACCTCAAGTTTCATGACTGAAGCGTGACAGCGACTGCGAAAGCAGCACAAACCCCACGGGGAACTGCTTGTGTGGTTCTCCTGCATGAGAAGGACCCTGAGAACACAGCCCAGGAGAAGGGGCCCAGCAGATCTTGGATCCCCCCACACCACCGGCCCCATCAAGGGGGAGATGCCCCCTCAACCTCTTCCCTCTTCACCCCAAAAGCAGCTAAATCAAGCCCTAATGGAGCCACGTGAAGCTGGCTGCTGATGAAAATCCATGCAGCCGTGTGTGCTTGAAGGGCTGAGAGAACTCTTCAGCCAGGTCCCTGCTGTGCTCTTTTCAGGAGAGGTCCTTTTAACTGGATGCTATTCCCAGACCATTGCACTGATTTAAATGTTAACACGCTCTCCAGGATACAGGCACCTCCCACAGCTCAGAGATGACGCCAGCGCCAGCCAAGAGCCTTGCTACAGGAGGGGTGAATAGAATCAGGCCCCCAGGTCCCCTGCCCTGCCATGAGGAGAACAGAGCATCCCAGGAGAAGCACTCACTTCCAAATGGAAGCAGCATTCCATTCCCACTCATTTCCAAATGGAAAATACTGAGGATATTTACTAAATACCTATTAGAAACTGCAACATCCATCAAACCCAAACAACCGGGATAAAAAACACAGCCAGGAAAAACGTTTGGGCAATGCACTTGAAGACTTAAGAAAGCTTAAAGCCAGCACACAAATCCCTGCTCTTTGTCCTCAACAATAGAGGATAAGTCGGACGCAGCTTGCCTGGTTGTGATGGGATCTTGCTGCTTAGGTCCAGCTGGAAAGATACCATCTCACTGCCCATTACCTGGAGTTCACATCCCTGACAGTGAGCACACAGCACTATCAGCTTGCCACATATGCTGAAGGAGCATGGAAAAGCCCCAGTACAATATAAGCAGGACATTGTCTGTCAGGGCAGGCCTGTAACCCGTGCTTTCACTGAAATAAGAGGGTTTGAAATAAGATACAAAGGGGTAAATCCCAATTGCAAGCCGAGCCAGCAGCACTGTGAGGGACATTCTGCCTGTGGGAGCACGCTTCCAGGGTGGGAAGGGAGGGAAGAAGGAGGGATGCCACTATCTGGAGCCCTGCAGCCTCCTCTCAATGCGAGATTTCCCCACCTCTTCCCTGCTGGTGTCTGCAGCAGCACGGGAAGCCTCTGAACAAGGCTCCCTATAATCCATCAGAGGTGCTGCTGCCCGTTCATGCTCTGTGGGAGCTCTGCCTCTCCACTAAATCCCTCAAGCCATCTCCAAATCACCTAATCTCCATCTCCGCCACCTCCTTCTTTTCAGTGACCTTCCTCCTCACACACAGCATCTGCAGGCTTCCAGATAACTCCCTTGCCTCCTTATCTGCAAGAGTATTTTAGCTCCTGTCCTGGCACCGTGCTCAAGCAGCAAAGACTCCAGGAAAGCACTAGGAGCCTCCAAGAGGGGTGGGGAGGGCAGCCCCTTGCCAGCTTCTCAGCTGAAGCCTCAGCATCACCTTTGGCTCGGAGCAGGGAGGCTATCCCCAGCACCTCAGTGCTCAGCACAGCCTCACCCAACACCACTTACAGTAACAGCCACACAAGTGGCTGTGACACCCGGACGGCCTCAAGCAGCTCATCTATTAAGCTTCAAAGCCGTGCCATTCCTCAATACTATGGAATTCCCAAGCCTCTCACAACCTTCCTTTTACTTTAGCAATGCAGAGCTTGCCCCGGGAGCTTCCCAGTGGACGCAGGCACCATAAAAGAGACAGATGTGGTGCTGCTGTGCTAACGAGGAACACTGGTATTACACAGGGCAGCAGGGCACGGAGGTGAGGAGTTATTACTCCATGGAGAAGAGCAGGGAGGGGGTGCAGAGATGGAGGCTTTGGCGGCAGGGTTACTCAGAGGTTGCACACTGCTCTGTTCGGTGCTCCAGCCTTGCCTCTATCTGCGGCTAATGAATGTTAGTGGGGAGAGGGAGGAGCAGAGGTTGGAGGGAAATGGAGCAGAAATGGAAAGCTGCCAGCTCCGATAGCGTCTGCCTCTCCCCAGACAGGCTGCACAGGGAAGCAGGAGCAGCAGCGCCCGCCACACCGGGGCTGGGATGGAGCAGGAGCGCAGGAGGAGCCGGTCGGTGTGAGCATCGCTCCGGGATGTGTCCCAGGATCAAAGCCAACGCGTGCGTGCGGAGGAATGGGTCTGGCAGAGTGGCAGCTGTAACTGGAACACACAGGTTGGTACCAGCCCTGCTGAGCTCCCTGTGCCGAGTGCTCACCCTCTGCTCAGGGGAAGCAGCCCTGGCTGTGGCACTTCCGTGCCTGGAGCAGCAATTCCCATCGCACCAAGGGCTGCAGGTGGGTGTCCTGAGCAGTTTATAACACCGGAGCACAAGGAAGTTAAACACGGAGCAGAGGCAATCCGGACTCTGTCTCCCAAGCCAGCTCCAGTGCTTCCCCTGCTGCACCCATGGGGCCGATGCCTCACCAGCAGCACTCCCTGGGCACGGCTTCCCAACGAGCATCACAGCCTAGAAGCAATGGCATTTCCTAGAACACCTGAAATTGCCTGTTTTACACCTCACTGCTCAGTGCCAACCCCAATTCACGTTACTTGTGCATTTGCTTAGGGAACATTATCTGATCAGTCACCCTGCAAGAGGCTGGGGAACGGCTCCAGCTCCTCCCAGCCTCCAGAGCAGGTCGGGCACAAGGGAATCTGCACCAGTGCCCTG
Organism: Micropsitta finschii; assembly: GCA_034783455.1. Taxonomy (NCBI): domain Eukaryota; kingdom Metazoa; phylum Chordata; class Aves; order Psittaciformes; family Psittacidae; genus Micropsitta; species Micropsitta finschii. The sequence continues at coordinate 9,115 of JAVHNF010060721.1, read as the reverse complement.
TATAAAACCTGCCTCCGTGTGCTGGGGAAGGCCCTTGCCAGGGCCACAGGCCGGGACAAGGCACAGCCGGTCCAAGAGCCAACACCAGGGTGTGAGCTCTCTGCTCTCCAGCTAAGCTGGGTCCCCTTAATGGCAGCAAATAGAGGAGAAAAGAGTGCTTGGCACACTTCTATGTTCCCTCTGCTGGCAGAAGCTGGAACAGGCAACACCCAAAGGCCTCATGAAGATGCTGGGACTTGTGGAACACATCTAACAAGGTGTGTTTCTATGCTGACAGACCTCTCACACCGCATCACCATGCACCGGCTGCCCATCTCCATCAAAATCCCACCTGCAGCAGCAGGCTCCCATAGCCCTCGTTCAGGAAAAGGTGCAGAAATCTCTACAATTAATAATTCTCTATTAGCCCATCCCTCCAAGCTGTTCCTCCCCAGCCATCTGCACGTCCTAAAATGCGAGGTTTTAGTCATAAATGCCAGGCCTCCTCTTGGAAGTCTATAGGCTGTTTTGCTTCCATCACCTGACAGCTTCCAGCTACTGCATCCAGGCATTTCCACACCCTGATCTCCAGCACAAAATGGCACGACAAGCTTGACAATGCTGAGCTCCCGCACCGCACACGCCGCCTATTCCTTAGTTCCAAAGGGTTTCCTCCTTCCTCCGGCAGGAGCCAGGTATGGAGCCCATCTGCTCCAGCACACCGGGCACAGCCTCTTCCGCAGCAGCGCGCTGGGAGCCCTGCTCGAGGAAGGCGACATATTTCAACTCCCATATTGCAGCCACAACCCCTGATGCACTATCAATTAAGAGCAGCAATAATTACAAATGGAAAACTGCAGACCTCGGAGCAGATAATGTGTTTCCATTAGATTAAGTAGTCATAGAAATCAAAAATAAAACCTATACTTTGCCTAATTAAGCCCACTCACCATCTGATTAAGATGTGTTGTGATACCATGGAAAAGCACCAAAGAGCTATTGTAAGTAAACCAACACAACTGGGTCTGAATATTATATTCCCTGTCAGAAGGGATAATTGATCTGCCTCGGGGTTAACCAGGACAATCACTGCCATTTGACAACGCTGACAGTGCTGAGCCTCCTCCTGCTCCACACAGCAGCACTGGGAGAACACGGGAGGCTAAACCCTGCCCCTGGACAATCCGCACATCTTCCTTGGGATCCGGCACTCCTGGACCAGCCTCCCTGCCCGTGTGACTCAGTAAAACCACCCCGCGCTCCCCAAGGAGCTCCCCCATTCCCAGACCTCTCCTGCTGCTCAGTCCTGCCCAGGAACAGCTCAGCCGGGGTTTTCCAAAACCAAATCCCTGCAATTCTTTTGACTTCGGGGGCAGGTGCAGGACAAATCCGGCTTTAAAGCTGGCTGCGAATCACACCTACGAGGCACCAGGACTAACACTCTGGAGAGCCTGAGGACGGCTTTGTACAGGTTTTTACACGCCTACCACATCCAGCTGCCGCTCTTTGTCCTAGCATCATCTCTGTAACAGCCTCTGCTGACCTGTGTGTGCGAAGGTAAATGTGGGACAGAACACACCACGCTGCTCTATGAGCCTCCCGCTCCAGAGTACGGGGCTGGCCATCCTCCTTTTCCTGACAGCAAGGATCTCATGGGGAGGAATTCCCTTTGGCTCAGAACACTGCAAACTACAGAACGGACTAGCAAGGATGATGAGATCTGCAGAAGAACCCGTGCCAGGAGTGGCAGGACATCAGAGGGCAAGTTTGGGATCGATCTCCATCCTGAAACTGGAAGCGTGACCCAGGAAAGGTAACGAACTTGGAAGGTGTTGCTAGGAAAATGAGACTGTGGAAGGAGCCCAAGATTACTGCATGTCACGGATTGAACACAGACTGCACAAGGCATCACATGGGATGCATTTACTAACATGGCTTTACAAGAGATGAAGGAGCTGTTCTGCCTGGAATGATGCTGTCAGCAGAGCTGAGGCTACCGAGGGGTCTGTACCTTCTTCTGAGCATCCCCCTGAAGGAAGTCCTCCCCTGTATCCCATAGAGTCCATGTTTCCATGAAAGCTGTTTATGGGAGAGCCACAGCAAATAACGATAAAAGGAGCATGGCAGTGAATGCAATTAAATATTCAAAGATTGGCTTTGGCATTATTTAGTCAGCGAGGGCTCCAAGCTTTGGGCTCAGGTTCGGCTGTTACTGTGGAAACCAGCTTTATGTGGATGTATAAAGAGAAAGGGCTCATCAATTAAGTCATTTAGAAACTGAAATGAAACAGCACAACAGGTTGCTCTGCATTTCGGATTCTCAGTTCTGGTGCCTTGCTCTGAGAGATGGGGGATCCCCAAGACAATCCAGCACCCTCATCACCCAGGACATACGACAGCCTGAGGAGCAGCAGCTCCTCACAACTGCTTGCAGGAAGGATGCCAGGCAAGGAGCTTCCTAAAGCCCAGCACAGACAGAGCAGGACCCAGCAGGGGTCTGGGAAGCAGAGCCCTGGTCCCACAGGACCCCAGATTCACTTTTGCTCCATGCCTATGGGTTGAGCAGGAACAGCAACACACTAATCCTCACCTGCTGTCTTCACTGATGTTTGCAAAGGGCTCAGAAACCCTCTGGTGCAAAGAGGTGTAGAACAGTGAGCAGCATTACTCCAGCTAAACCGCTGCTCAGGAAATGCAGACGGAATTGGAGGCCAGAGCAGGATTTGCACCTCATCAGCAATGCCAGGACATGGCAGATGGAAGGAACAGCGAGCAGGAGTTATCAGTAGCTGGGGAAGGCCCATGCACTGCTGCCTGCTTGTCACCCATGGGAAGAAGGGTCACCACCACTGACACTACAGCCCCCATCCATCCCCCTCAGAGCAGCTGAGCCAGTGCCACCATCCTCTATTTATACAGGCGAGCACAAAGGAGATCAAGGAGCCCAAAGCAGGTCAGAGAGCGATGGGACAGCTGGGACAACAGCCACCTCTGCAACTAGAGCCCAGGACCTCAGCAGCTGCTCGGGGCCCTTCTGTCCTGGCCTGTTCCCCATTCCCAATGGAATTCTGCAAACCCCATTTGCCTCAGCATCTGTTGTCACATGAGGAGAGGGATGGAGGATACCGGACATGCGCTAGCCGCAGAGGTTATTTGTCTCCCCTCGCAGAGCAGCTAGATCAACGATGTTCTCCGAGGAGCAAGGGCCTGTTTGACAGCATCCATAAGGTTTTCTGTCACGCTACCCAAAGGATATTTCTCTGCTGTCCAAACAGCACCATCATTATTTACCCTGTGCCAGAAGATGGATTTCCATTTTGTCTCCTCCTGTTGCACTCGGTGTCCTCACTCATCACACACCAGTCAGCCCCTCGCTGCGCCAGCTGCAAGTCCCCTGCTCCCAAAGTGAATTCTCCCATCCATCAGGTTCAGATCTATATTCCCCCTACAACCAGGTGTTAAACCGGGCCCTAAACATCAGCAGTGGGAACAGAGCTGATGCGTTGACTCCCAACTCATTGTCCTGCTGTAGGACACACATGCACCTTCCCTCCCCTCCATCCAGAGCCGGCTGCGCCCGAGGAACAGGAACTGGCACTGGAGCCAGCGCTGCTCCTTGAATAATTTACACATTATTGATTTCTTCCTACTATCTGGCAAGGAGGCCCAGACCCGCACACCAGGAATGATTACAGAGTACTCTCTCCTCAGACAACGAAGACAGCATTCCCCTCCAGTGTGGAAGCAGCACATGGAAACCCAAATGAGCTGCTGGGTCAGCTTTGTTCCCAGCCAGAGGAAGCAAGGGGAGCGCAGGACCAGAACATCCTCCCCTCTCCGTACAGGCAGTTCAGGGGAGATGGAGAAGGTTTCAGACACAGGCGAGCAGCCACGGCTCAGCACAGCACTGAAAAGTGTCCCAGCACCGTGGCACCAAAGCCAGTAACACCCTGAGCGTCTCACAGCGCATCAGGGTCTGTCCTGGCACTGAACACAAGCGGCAGCAGAGCAGCACTAAAGGGATCCCTAGGCTGGGGCCAGCTGATCCATCTTGCTCCCAGGGAGCGTGACAGGCCTCAAAGAGGGCAGCGAAGGGCTTTGCATGCTCCCATATAGCGGGGTCATGCTTTGGAATATGCTTGCAAATGTGCAAGCCCCCTTAAGCAAAAGGAGCCTAAGCAGTTCCACATGCCTTGGCACTGCTTGTGCACTGGGTGCAGCTGTATTTTGACATGTGAGCAAGCTGCAGGCTGGCAGCTCCTCCTTCACATTGGGAATACACAGCCAAGTATCTCCTCTGCTCCCCAAATCCAACCCTCTATTCCCTGATAAGGATCAACCACCTCATGGTCAACCTGCAGGAGAGAGGGCAGTGAAGTATTTCCCTCTAAAGACATGAACTTGTTATAAAACAGTTGCCAATGCAGTGATGAACACAGCAGCATCACACACAGAAATTGAAGACGCCCTTTAATGGCTTTGCTATTGATCTGAAGACAGTGATTTTGCCTTTGACATTGGAGCACACAATGGGGAAAGGAAAAAGGCAGCTGGCAGCCTGCTCCCAAGGGGAAGGCTGCGAGTGCTGTGTCTATCAGCTGCTGCTTGTGGGTTCATAGATGCCACTACAGCTCTGTCACACCGAAGTAAAACCACCCCTGCCCATCACACCAGAGTACTTTGGGATCTACATCCCTGAAACTACCACTCCCAAGTAGAGGTTGTGCCCAGACCCCTCCACAAGCACAAAACTACCCCAGAAGCAATAGTAATGAGCAGTGAAACCACACAGAGCTGCAGCCTCTCTCTCCAAGTAGCAGAAGAACAAACAATGAACTTGCAAAGCTGAAAGCCAGCTCGCTATCACAACAGCCCCCAAACTTGGTGATACTCCCGCTGTGATGGGGAGGCTTTAACAACCT